>CAJHQP010000741.1:0-156555 GCA_905132765.1 Moricandia arvensis | reverse complement strand
CTCGTATTTCAAAATTTTCCGATCGATCCTTATTGCCCACGACTCGACCACCAGGTAGACGCTCGGCCATTCTTCCATTTTCTATTTATCGATATTTTCTTAAGGTTTTCTAAACCCATATCTGGTCAAAATCATCTATGTACGAGTCGAGACAAAGAGTTTCATCGATCAACGACGTACCCTTGTCGGCGATCAATGGTCAACACGCAAGAGCCCAATTCACAGAGTACATCTTGAAGCCCAAGTTACATAAATTACAAGATTTCCCCTGGACAATTTTTACCTATTTATATCATTTTTGCTTGTATTTTATGCAAAGAGAGCTCTTTTACAAGTTTTGAGATTTTCATAGCAAACATAGTAGTGTACGGGGAGAAGATCAAGACTTCTTTGAAACTTTGTATTATAACCCTAGTTTTCTATCCCTAATCTTATACATTATTTTATGTTTATGATTATGTTATATTTAGCTATGTTTGAGTAAATATCTTGTTAGATTTAGGGTTTATTAATGGTTTTGACGGATTAGCCAAACAAAAGAACTGCTAGGGTGATTATTAGATACATCATCAGAATTGTGCATATTGCTTGTGTTCTTGAGTAGCTAACTAGAACCATGATATTAGGATAATTGATATTTGGGAGAGTAGGATCGTTACCTAAACTAATCCTGGTGAGCTTAAATTTCTAGGGATAATCAAAAGATTATCGAATTTGATCATTTAATGCTTGATTAAGAAAGCCATCGATCGATGCCATTTGCATACCATCAATCGATGGTCATTCCAAATTTGCCTACGAAAATTGTAGACTTTGAGCTTAGCCATGGTAGATATAAATTATATCTTTACTTATTAAATTTGTGTTCTATGATTGAAAAACTCTTGGCTTCTATCCATTATAATTTACTACCTCAAAACCCTAGATCTAGCTATTTTTCTTAATTGTTTACAACCAACTCATTCATGATATACTAGTTCTTGAAGTTTATTTAATTACCTGGCATAACTATGTTGATTTCAAATCTATTGTGTGCCCTCGCTCTCTGTTGAATTGATCCCTAAGTACTACAAATGAACCTTTTATTTGAGAGAGTAATCAGTCGCTTTAGGGTCATTTGAGCACGTATCATAAAGCCTACATTATTTTATTGTCAAAAATGAGGTTAGTAGAGGGGTATGTCAGGCAGTATCAGCTAAGTTTGTGGCTGGATGGTTTGGTTGCTAAGCTAGGGTAGAGAACATAATGGACCTCTGAAGTTGGCATTGATTCGATATGGCTTGCAACATTCCAGAGATGATAATAGTAAGTTTAAAATTGTGTGAGTCCCTTCTATTTAAAACCTCTTTCACATGACTATTCTATGCCTTATTTGAGGACAAGCAAAAAGATTAGTCTAGGAGAGTTGATATACCATGGATTTTACCAGTTTTCACCTATAGTATATGTGTTTTTTAGAGTCTATTATATGTGTTTGGAGTTTATTTTAGAGTCTTTTTAGGTCCATGTATGTTTTGGAGAGATGTGGAGATTATGGAGCATTTGGGAGATTATTGATGAGGAAACTCGTAGTTGTTAAAGAAATCAGAAGTCAGAGTCGAGGTTCAAGAAAAATGTTGATCAACACCTTGGTGTCGTTCGACACCCGCACGAGTAGACGGGCCGACTTTAATGAAGACCGACTCAAACCCGGAGTATCCACACAATTACAAGACTATCCGTAGCCAACTTATACCGAGTAATTATGTGTTTTGCCAATGTTTGGGCAAGATAACACCTTACAATTTACCACCATTCTTAGAAGCTTTTTAGTTATTGTTTAGAGAGAATATCGAGACTCCTTCAGAACTTTTGTATTGGAACTCCAGTTTTTCTACCTTATTATAATTATGCATTATATTCAGATAATTTTTATATTTTGTTTAATCATGTCTGAGTAGTTCTCTTGTTAGATTTAGGGTTATTATTAGAGTATATATGAGTTATTGAAACATAGAACTTCTAGAATGAATTATTAGGATCCTTCGAATTGGGCTTATTGCTTGTGTTCTAGAGTAGCTAACTAAAACCCTGAATTTTGGATATTGATAACTACGAGAGTAGGTTCATTACTTGATAATAATCTTGTTGAGCTAGGTTGTTAGATACATGTGAAAGTTAAACTAAATTAACTTAGTGAAGATATTGATCAGGACATTAGTGCTTGCCTAAGGAAGAATCGATTGACACTTACTCAATAGTATCAATCGACGATCGCTTCTTGTTCACATCCGATGGCTGGAATAAAGACTTAGTCATCTGATTAGACTCACAGCGAGAGCTGGATATCTTACTATTACATTCAAGTTCCATGACAGTTTATCACACAGCCGTAACATCTATATATCGTAATTATATTGCATGAAATCCTAAGTTTAGCTATTTTATCGTATCTGTTACAAAACAACTGCTTTACTGTTCTCTTACTGCTTTATTAATAGTTTTCTATCTTAATCTTCATATCTATAGTCTATTGTGTGCACATGCTCTATGTGGATTTGATCCCTAAGTACGACAACTGAACCTCTAATTTGAGAGAGAAAGTTACTCAAGAGTAATTTGAGCGATATCACCCACCAAAAATTCCTCATCGACCATGAAGCTCCAATCATGTTCTCCCTTGATTTTTTTGTCCGAAACACCCTTCGTTTCATCGGAATCGGAAATTTTATTGAGATTTTACGGACAAAACACACAATACATTATTTTCACGTAAAATTTTAGTCAAATGTCGAGTTGGGAATGGTTAACTTAGCACCATGTTTTCGGCAAAATAAAATGATTTCCATTGCAATTTTTCTTCCAGACGAACTTCTTCTACGTTTCTGTCTCCGGAACACTCATACGCAAGTTCGTAAAAATGTCTACTTTTTCTAAATTCATTTTGTTGTCTATCTTTATTCTCGCATTTATTTGATCACTTGTCGTTTGCCCTCATTGAGAATCCATAACTTCAAGGAAAGATATGCTTTCTTTCATTACCAAATTTGACAGTGTGATTTCGGTTTCCACTTGTCCGTGTTCTACGTAAAAACTGAGGTCCCCTTATGAAAAAGGAAACAAAAATAGTACAGAAGAGGTCACAGGTGGCTGGGAGAAAGACAGAGAATCCCTAGGGCAAATCCCTAATTATTTGGAATTTCCTTAAAAATCTCCAGCCAAGAAGCGGCTGCTTCATTCTTAATTTGTTATGAAATCTCCAGTTTGCACTCTTTTATGCATGCTTCCCTCCAAGTTCTCCACAACTAAGACCAAACATGTAATGACCCGAAAAGAGCTAAAAGAACTCGGTAAAGACTCGAACACACCCACAATGCATCAGGTGGAAAGGATAAGAAGAATCTGAAGTGCAAAATTTTTAAGGTAAATTGTAACGACCCGCTCCCGGAGTATTTTTAAATTCAAAGGAAATATATCGCAAGAGGTTTAATTCTACATGGATCGTATTTTTCTAAGTGTGGAAACACTTGTATTCTTGAAAGTTGGAATTAGCTTTATTTTGACTAAATGTCGGATCATCAGTGAGCTCATGGAACGAATTTAAAGTTGGCTGAGTGACGGTAAGCCGATCACAAAACGATCAGAGGATAACGTAAGGAAAGATCAAGACCATAAGGCCAATTAAGGAATGCTTGACTACTAGAGAATGCAGGTTCCAAGTAAGGAAAGTTTTACTAACTATAGTTGCGGGACTATACAAAAGGAAGGCCGGATCTGTGATAGGTCCTAATAGTTACCTTTATTATGCCATGTTATAAGCCATATTTTGTGTTTGATATTTGTGTCTAGGATGTGTTTTAGAGTCTTTTTAGGTTCAGGTGCATTTTGGAGCATCGTAGAGATTATGAGGCCTTCTGCTGGTGAAATTTAGTAAAGTACGAGTCAAGACAGAGCATTGCGTCGATCGACGATGCACCCTTTTCATAGATCAACGATCGACATGCAGAATTCTAATTCACAAAGTACCCGAATTGAAGTCCAAGCATGGAAAATACAAGATTGCCCCTGAAAGTGTTTTGCCTAGTTTATATTATCTTTTCTGGTATTTTATGCAATGAGACCTATTTTACAAGCTTAGTGACTTTTCTTAGTAAACATAGTAGTTTTTTGGGGAGAAGATCAAGACTTCTTTTAAGCTTTGTATTGAAACCCCAATTTTTATCCCTATTATTGTTTTATGCATTATTTTATGTTTATGGTTATATTCTGCATAGCTATGTTTGAGTAGTTATATTGTTAGATTTATGGCTTATCAATGGTTTTGATGGATTAGCCAAATAATAGAATTGCTAGGGTGATTATTAGATCTATCAATAAAATTGTACATATTGTTTGTGTTCTAGAGTAACTAACTAGAACTCTGATCTTAGGATAATTGACACTGCGAGAGTATGATCGTTACCTGAACAAATCATGTAGAGCTTAAGTTATTAGGGACAATCGAGAGACTGGTCTATTAATTCTGAGTGAACCAATCAAATCTGGTTGTTTAATGCTTGACTAAAAAAGCCATTGATCGATGTCGTTTTCATACCATTGGTTGACGGTCATTCCAAATCTGCACACAAAGTTGTAGACTCTAAGCTTAGCCATAAGATAGATATTAATTATATCTTTACTTATTAAATTCTTGTTCTATGATTGAAAACTCTTTGGCTTCTATCCATTATAATTCACTACCTGAAAACCCTAGAACTAAGTATTTTCCTTAATTGTTTACAAACGACGAGGAGATAAGGATTTTTTCGTCGGAAACGCTAAGAAATTCAGAGTCTTCGAATCCTAGAGATTCAGCTAAGGTGAGGGTGTGATCCGTAGCAGCTTAGTACTTTGTATTTTTGGAATAGTTGGTTCGTTAGGATGGCAATTATTTGTTAGGGGAAATGTTTATGGAAAGTTCGTTCTTCATGGTGGTTCTCAAGGATCGAAGAATGTTCACGCGTTCTTAGGATAATTGAATGTTATTTTGTGTGTGATGATGCTATGTTTAAATTGATATGTTTATCTGAACGAACATAGAACAGGTCTTGAAAAGAATTGGTAGGTTAACTGGAAAACATTATAGAAATGGATTAAGGATGAATAAATTAATGAAAGAACGGGGATAGATGAATGAACCTAAATAAAGAAAGTATGTTTTGGCTTTGGGCCATAAATATGTAATAATCATGTTTTGGCTTCAGACCGTGTATCTTGGCTTTGGACACTATGGACCTTTGGGTCACAGGTTGGCTATGAGCCATAATGGACCGATGGTTCGCAGGTTTGCTACGGCCGCAGGTTGGCTATTTTCGCATTTGGTTATGGCCACAGGTTTGGCTACGGCCGCAAGTTTGGCTATGGCCGCATGTTTGGCTATGGCCGTGGGTTGATGGATTTTTGGGTCCAAATGTTAGGAAATGCTAGAGTAAAGGAATGATAGAACGAGATGTTAGGTAGTTAGTTCCAGATGCATAAAAATGGATAAGTAAGAGGAAAATGGCTAAGAAAAGATGGAAACTGATTGCTAGGTTGATATAAACGGATTGCTAGGTTGTCAGAATGGAACGGGGAATTTGATTGCTTGGTTATTGAGTTGCATGTGGGAGGTTTTGAACGTCTGCACTAAATATTTTGTATACTCATGCCTCCTTTGCGATGTAGGTAAGGTTGATTTTGTTGACCGGAGCATGAGGCTATAAAGATCACTGGTAATGTATGGAAGTTTTGTATTAATGATTATTTTTTGTAAACTACGTGATTTTAAGTACTCAGTCTCGTGTTTTAATTATAAAGTTGCAGTATTTTTCATGTTCATCCGATAAAATTTGACTTGATCTTTTACGTAGAATTTTAACGTGTTTTCAAAGATTTATGGGTTGAGGTATTTCAGAAATCCTCACCTGATGTTAGTCTCTCAATGTTATTATTATAGGTGTGATTAATTTCACAGCCTTTTGCAGAAGTTCGAGTGGTTCTAACCTCAGATTTGAAAGATAAACGACAAGAAGCTGTGAAAAAGGTTCATGAGTAGTCATTTGAAGCTCAAGATATTGTATATTGGGGCTTGTTTTGGAGAAATTCTCATTCTCATTCGGACTGAATCTAACCTTCAAAAGTCAAGCTAGTGATGCTAAACAAGCGCTTGGAGGCAACCCAATAGTAAGTCTGTACATAAACTGATTTTTTGTTTTATCAACTTTTTGGTTTAAATTTCCTTTTCATAAAAATTGAACAAAATGGTTGACTCATGGAGTGTCTAGTGTTGGTGGACACATGTCTCACACAAAGGTAAGTTCGCTTATTTTCTTGGTTTTACTCAGTTTTATTTGTTTCTCTTCACCAACTGTGGACTTTATAACATTGGGGACAATGTTATTTAAGTTTACGGGTGGTAGTTATCGACATTGTGTTTGTTTTTTGAGAGTCATTTGTTTAATTGAGTCAAAATTAGTCGGGAATTATGTGTTTTTGTTGGAACTAATCATCTAACTAGCACCTTTGTGACCATTCTTTCAGATACTGATTTCAGATTGTGCAACATGAAAAAGCCAAACTGGGTTCGTCTACAATAATATTCATGCTTGCGAGAGTGTCTGAAAGAATTAAAACTGACCTCCAGCATAATTTATATGATTCTCTTTTCTTGGTGTTTGGTATACACTGGATCAGATTCTTTGTTTAGGTATTAAAAGACTAGTTTGTGTAAGTATGGTTTCCATGTCTCTTCCCTTCAATAAAGAAAAAAAGAATATAGAATAAGGGAGAAAGTTCAAAAAAAAGTGAACCAAGTGATTGGTGGTTACCCCCATTAGTACTTGTCTCTCCTAGAAGACCGTCCAATAAACTTAGTCGACTGAAAACAAAATGATAGCCTAAAAAGTCAGGAGAAATCGACTGAATGAAGTGAGAAAAGATAAAGAAAAGAAATTAGAATAAGATTGTCTGTGTGATCAAAAACTTGAATGAGTAAGAGTCCATGTATGTGTCTAGTGATCGATGCCCCCTCAATGAGACTGCACCTTACATTCTTAAATGAGGTCATAATGGTGAATTTATATATCTGTTATGAGATGTGAACTGAAAATGGTTAGGTTGCTAAGCTGAGGTCGAATACATGGAAGTACCTTTTAAGGTTGCTACTAATTTATATAGCTTACAACCGTTAAAATGAAAGTGATATTTTAAAGGATATGTGAATTAGCATGTTTTAAAATCTCTTCCAAAGGTTTAAATCTCTTTTTTTTTTTGCTTGAGGGCTAGGAAAAGCGAAATATGGGGGAGTTGATGTATCATGGTTTTTGTGAACTTTTGACTATGTTATAAGCCTGGTTTTGAGAGTCTTTTTGGTATTTTAAGTCTTTTTGGTATTTTTGAGTCTTTTTAACTCATCTTAGGTTCATATACGTTTCAGACCAGATTGGAGATTTTGGAGCCTAAGGAGTATTGTAGCTGAAAGAACAAGTCGGATTTGCATCTTTTGACATGGTGTCGATCGACACCACACATTGGTGTCAGATGAATATGATCGCGTACAACAATTCTCCACGAGTTTTTAACAAGTTTCAAGAAAATAGAAGGTTGACCCAAAATTTCCACTTGTTTGCAAACAAGTTATTTTCGTATTTGTGACTATATTTTGGTTTCTAAAATTCATTATTTTGGGGAATTTCAATTCATAGCGTTGAGAGAGATTCCTAGAGATTTTTGGAGAGACAATCATAACTCACTTTGTCGAGAGAAGATTCCGAACTCCCTTATTTCTCTTTTGATTTCTTATTGAAATTTATTCAGTCAATGACTTTTGTTATTAATAATGTCTGATTAACCTTCTTGTTAGATTTACGGTTTTAAAAGGTTAAAGATGAACTATTAGATTGGACAGAGTTGTTAGTCAATCTTACTATTTTAAATTTAGATTGAAACTAATACTATTTATAGATTGATCACTTGAAATTTAGATCTTAGAACAATTGATAGACATAAAAGTAATGTTGATTTCCTCACTTAATCTTAGATGACTAAATATTTATATGCAAAGAATTTGGAATAGGGATTTTGTCGATTTATCAAAAATGTGTTTAATGCTTATATGAGCTGTTGAATTTGCAAATAAATTAGAACTTTAGAATCTTGACATTAGATAATATGTACAATAAAATTTGGTTGATTTGAATATTGTGCTTTGAGTTCAAGAACGGTCTTAAATTAACCCTTAGCAATTTATCTGATCTGCAATACTGATTTACCTAAGAGTATCACTAAGTCTAGCACTTTTCCTAATCGAACTTGCAACCATTTAAGATTCTCTTTTATTTACATGACATTCATTTTTGTTAGGCTTAATTCGAAAGCCGATAATTATTGAGTGATCTTGAGTCTATGTAAATTTGACCAGTAATTGCTACGATTGCACCTATGAATTTGCACAATATCTCATTAGGAACTATATTTGAGCATATTAGTTTTAATTTTTTTAACAATGATCTCTTCTCCAGAAAGTTTTGGTGTACTTGTTTAGGCAGAAATCTGCAGAATTGGCTAACTTCAATATTTGGAAGGCTGAAGTAAGGAACCAAATGGGGAGAAAGGTGAGGTACTTGAGATCCGATAATAGAACAGAGTATATTCATGGTGGGTTTCAGAGTTTTGTGAGGAACATGGCATCCAGAGGCACTTAACAGAGCGTAAAACACATCAACAAAATGGTGTCAGTGAAAGGATGAATTGTTTGATTGCAGAGAAAAAAGGTATCAGAGATTGAATGCAGTGTTACCTTAGCAGTCCAGGGTGGAAGCAGTAAACATGGTGGTCTGCCTTACCAATAGATCACTAAGAGGTATGGACTGAGATACATATAGATCTATCAATCTTGCGAATATTTGGATGTCCAGCTTTTATGCTAGTTTCGGGTGACAAAAGGTCAAATATGGAATCAAAATCCAAAAAGTGCATATTGCTAGGCTCTGTGAAAATTGTAAATGGTTTCAATTTGTGGGATCGTGAGGCTAATAATAGGATGTTTAGTCCAGATGTAGTCTTTTATGAGCAATATATGGTGCAATAAGAGAGATCAGACTGAGTGCATATGATCATTGACACTGAAAAGGTTTTGAAATAACTCATGAGGAGTCTAGGGTGATAAAACAGATGTATCTAGTGATGATCGCTCTGCGGAACAAGGAAGAAATAAGATCAATCTGCACCAGAGGAGAGTATGACTGCTAAAAGACCAAAATGAATATAAAGGCCTCCAATCAGGTTCAGTTTTGAAGACATGGTCAATTATTCTTTTATGGTCGAGAAGAGTGATCCATCCGTCAGCCCCCATACATGGGTTAATATCAAAGATAAGGATGAATGGATTGGTTCTATGACAGAAGAGTCCGTAAGTCTAGAAAAAAATTCAAGATAAGATCTTGTGAAGTTATTGGAAATGAAGAAGGCAATAGGTTGAAAGAGGGTTTCAAGAAGACACTAGAAATGTATGACAAAAGATGTTAAAGTTCAAGTTGAGATTGGTAGCAATAGGTTACTCGTAAAGAAAAGGTATATACTACAATGAGATATCCTTGCATGTTGTAAGGCACACTTCCATACGAACACCTAGTCAGTTATGCTCTTATGGTTGAGATGGGTGATCCATACAATTATAGGGAAGAAATTGAAAACAACGAGAAGGAGGAATCGATTGATTCTATGACAGAAGAGTTAGTAAGTATGGATAAAATAAGACTTGGTATCTTGTGGATTTACTGGAAGGGAAGAAGGCAACAAGTTGAAAGTGGGTTTTCAAAAAGAAACCATGAATTTCTGAGAAAGAAGCAGTAAAGTTCAAGTCCAAATTGGTAACAAAAGGGTGCTTGCAAAGGAAAGTTATAGATTACAACGAGATATTTTCTCATGTAGTAAGGCACAGTTCCATATGAGTTGTGCAAGGTTTGGTAGCTAGCTAGGATTTACACATGGTTCCATACGAGTTATGGCTCTCTCAAAAGAGTTACACTGAAAAGGTCTTAGAACGTTTTGGCATGGTAAAGGCAAAACCGGTTTCTAAATCTTTTTCAAAACACTTCATACTTTTAGCGGAACAGTATCCTAAGTCTACTGAAGATACAAAGATATATATGGCGCAAGTTCCTTATGCTAGTTCAGGTTGATGCTTGATGTACATAATGGTGTGTACTACACAGGATCTAGCACAAGGAGTTAGTTAAGAAAGCAAGTATATGTTGAATCCTACTAAAACTCAATGGAATGCTCCCAAGTGGATTCTATGATATTTATGAGGAACATGTGACTATGGGCTTATGTTTGGAGGTCAATAAGGTGGTTCAATTGTGGGGTTCGTGGATTCAGATTATGGTGGAGATCTTGAAAACCGAAGGTCAACTACATGGTACGTTTTTTATTCTTGAAAGAGGACCTATATGTTTGAGATCGATGCAAAAATCCATTGCAGAAATGTCAACCACATAAGCTGAGTATATGGAAACTGGAGAAGCAGCTACGGAAGTGGTTTGGGTGTAAGGACTTGTATCCGAGTTGGATATTGATCAATGAGGCTGTAAGGTTTCAAAAAGTAAGAGATTTAGCAGATTCTGTGGAGAAGAGTTATTGGAAAAGGTGCATATGTCAGAAAATGCAGCTGGCATGTTAACCAAATTCATTATAACGGAGAATTTCAATCTTTGCTTGGGCTTTCTCCAAGTTGGCTGATGATAGAAACATAGAAGTTTCCTCCCCCATAAGACAGATGGGATAAATTTTGGAGAGATTTTTTGTCAATGTGGAATTTGTTAATTCTGAAATTGTCTCAAATTTATGTGCACCTGTAAAAGGGCAACATTGGTACGGGCAAGGAAGATATACTCATGATCAAGATCGAGATCACGAGAGTGTGGAGTCGGTTCCCACGGTACGGTATGCCTTTTAAGATTAGGAAAATGCCTTTAGTGAGATACGAATGTTTTCCAAAAAGAAAAGTAATATTGGGTTTATAAGTCATTATAAAATATTAGTCTAAAGAATTGTTAGTTATTCACACCACAACTTTCATATAGTAAAAATATACCCAATATTTCAACCTTGTCATAATTGCACACAATTAAAGTATCTAAACCTATCATCCCCTTATCAGAAAGATTGTAACCCGAAACCACACAAATGAATATTTGACTTGGTTTTAATGATTTACAACCTAAATAGCACCTAAACCGAGATCAAAACCAAATTTAAAACCCAAACCAGACCTCATATCCAACTTCAAACCCGATCCAAACTCCTACTAAAGCTTAAAAAAATCAAATCAATTCAAAATGTTTAAGAAACCTAAATTGAAAAATCCATGAATCCATGTTTGATTTGTACAAAAAAAGGGAGACTAAGAGACAAAGTCAACAACCTCAGAGAGAGAGAGACAACCACTGAGGAGCAACAACTTCAGAGAAGAGACATAGTTTTCAGCCAACAACAACACACACACAGAGAGAGAGAGAGAGAGAGAGAGAAAGTCAACAACCTCAATTGTGGCATAAATAACTCGGTCGGGTTTATTAGATTATTAGGTCGAGTTAATTTGGTTTAGATTTTCTTATCGGGTCGTTTTAGGTTTAGTTTTGTTAGTTATTGGTTAAGTTTTAAAACAAAGAATACTAAACTAATTTTAGACTGATATTTGTCGGTTTTAGTTCGTTCTTAAAGTTCGTGTGGTTTTGTGTTTCGATCTTTCTGATTGGGGGTATTAGGGTTAATATCAATTGTGTACAATTTTGACGAGGTTGAAAGATTGTGTACATACCCCTATGTATTAACTGAGGATTTTTTTAAAAAGTTGTAACCTTAATTTTGTATTAATTACAATGTGACCTTGTGTATGTGTCAATTTCTTAAATCTTCTTATTGATGATGTGGCACCATTAGAATGAATTTAGCCAAACCTTAGTCTAATATAATTATGTTCGAGCGAAATAAATACGGACCGAATCATGTACAACCCTATATATTGATGATGTCGTAGGTCACGTTTTGATCATAACTGAACAAACACTTTAAAAACAAAAAATGATATTGGTCCTATCGATTACTATTCAGAAGTTCTAGGTTCTTCAGCATAATGCATAGCAAGTTGTCTTTGTATTATGAGTAAGCTCTTCAGCTGTGGATAGTTTCTTTCAAAATTCTTCATTTTAAACTACTATTCTTCAATGTTACATACGACCTGCAACCTATTCAGGTTATTCATCAACCTACAGATCATACTATTTATGTTATTCATCAAAATATTCAAGTCGCAACAAGTCTGAAATTTCTTAAAGCCAATAATTATAAATGTGATTATCATCCTATTTGTCCTATATTCAGATTATTGCTCAAGATTCCAAGTCTTTTTAATATATAAAAGAAATATTTATATTTATTGTTTATAATATATATTGATAGTGTTTATAAATATTGTAAATGAATCAAGAATGTGGACATTACATACAAATATGCGGTTTATTTGGCGTACTGGCCAAGTATATATATACGATAACTGAAAGCTACAGTTTAATTACATACCAAATATGAGCTTTAGACTTTTAGTTGGAGTAGTGGCCAAGCTTTTTAATAGTTTCGTATAGGTCGGGTGTTCTTACCCCAAGTCGAAGTACCTACTTAAACCCGAACCAAAAAAATCCGAACCGGATCCGCACCTTTAAACAAAAATATCTAGACGGGACTTTTAGGCTTATTACTTTGGGTTTGGGTATAGCCCGAACTGAACTGAAATACAAACTATCCGAAGATATCCGAAATTAGTTAAATATGTTAAGGTAATTTAGATATTTTATAGTATTCTAAAGATTATGTTATTTGTTTTGTTTGTTATTTTGAATACCTTTTATATTTTAACTATTTTTAATTAAATACATATCCTTTATTTTTTTCAGTTTTTAGGTTTAAAATATATATATATATGGATGATTTCAGACATTCTTTACAATCTGATCTGAACCGAATCCATAATGAACAAAACCAAATCTGACTTGATAATTAGTACAAGATTAATAGGACTTATGAGCATAATACCGAGAATCCGAATCAACCAAACAAAAACCGACGGACCCTCGAACGCCCATGCCTAGTTTCGTAGTTGCCATACAGTAATCACGAAATTTTAGCATAACAGGATTAGTTACTATCATTGATTTTTATATTCGTATATGGCAGTTCAATATATGTATTACCTGAAATTTACGTCACTGTTTACATTGACAATTTGGAGTAGGGGTGTCAAAATAAGATACCTCGCGCAATTCAAGTCAGTTCATAGTGAGCTCAGCTATTTTATGAGCTAGCTCAATTAAGCTCATTTATTATATGAACTTCAATATGTAAACTCGAACTCAGATTATCCAGATCATAAGTTAAATAAGATAATTCGCGATCAAATATAAAAATAGAAATTATAAAAATAATTCTAAAATAAAATATTGCATAATATTATTTAATTTTTAAATATTAAAAATCCAAATATTAATATTAAATACTAAATAAAACCAACACCTAATAATAAAAATCAAACCTAAATCAGTAATTCGAAATTCTATTCCACATAAGAATCTTGAGATGACTCATCTTCAAAGTCTTTATCTTTTCAGTTCATAAAGATATATTCCGCATGAGAATCTTAAGAATATTCTGTTTTACATTTTAATTCTAAAGGTAAACATTTTAATTCTAAAGGTAAACATTTTAATTCTAAAGGTATATATGATATGAGAAATGATATCAATATCTATCCATGGTAGATATATATGATATGAGGATTGAAATCTGAAGCAAAGTTTGGAGCTGTAAGTTGTACTGAGATAAAATGAATCATATTAATATGTAAATATCTTTCATATTATAGCCAACCTACAGACTCACATTAACAAATATATTTTTAGTATCTCATCATGCGCACAACGCATGTCCACTACCTAGTTCGTTACTATATGAAAGCATTGGTGTGGAATTAAGTCATTTACCCAATAATCAATATAGGAACTTTGAACGGATATTTGCCTCAAACGGGTTATGTTCTCTTTAATGTTACTTATAAATATAAAGTGATGAGTACCGGGCAGCAACAAGTTGGAAGATGAGAATAATTGTGTAAAACTGACATGTAGCTGTTTGTGATTGGAAGAAGTTTGTTACAAGATAAAAGAAGTTCTGCATGTCTTCTTCGAACCAAGAAAAATATTGAGAGTGTTAAATCATCTTCTTCCTCTAGATTCTAAATTCTTATTTTCTATTGAAATTGATTAGAGATTTTGTCCACATTGTTTTAGAATCATTCTCATTCATAGATTCTTTATACTTGAGCTACGTTTCATTGTTTTCTTAAGTGGAGCTGAAATAGTTTATCTCTATCATTTAGTTATTTGTTTTCTTCGAGATTTATACCAATGATTGATCTGCACTCCACTAGAGCTTATTGACCAGCTCATGCTGGTCCTCTGTCAGCTGGTCCATTTTCTTAAAAGGATAAACCCAACCCCTAAATCCTTCTAAACCATAGTTCTTCTATTGCTGATCTTTTTGAATCATCAAAATGGCTAAGAAACCCACGGTCTCAAACGGGGTTATAGAGAATTTTCAAAAGGTCAAAAGGACTGAATATTTGCCTACCATGAATAGAGCAAGAGCAGAATAAGGCAAGTATCGGATTGGTGTGTAACATGAACTGATTTCTTTTAAGAGTAATCTGGATCATTGATTAGTTACGGGGGCAAAAATGGACTCATGTGGAAACAATCACCAGTAGGCTAAAGAGTACAATTACTTATTCAACGTGAGACAGCTTTTTTATTGGGCATCCAAACATCATTGAAATTTAGGGGAATGTGACTTCTCACTCGTTTAGAGGAGACTAGAACTGCTAGCAATTAGCAACCCATGCATATTCAACTGGTTTAATGTTTTTTTTTTCGGTGTAAATGTTAAGAAACTGGTTCAATGTTTGTTTGCGATAATATGTAACTATCCTTTTTATAAATGAAAAGAGAAATGTGGTGGCTGTTGTTAAGATTGAACATTCTGAAGAGAAATTTCTTTAGTTTAAACTAATGTCTCTTCAGCTGGTGAGTTGCGTGTTTTATGGCCCTTTGGTTTCGTTTATTTACGGCGCTTTCAACATTAGCCTATGAATACGCTTAAAAATATCTCTAAAGAACCTGCATCACGGATTCTGTATTTGTAAAAGTTACTCTGCTACTGAGACTTTCAAAGTCAAAGTCAGATGAGACTGGAATCACCAAAAAAAACAAGTTGAAGTATCAGACCCAAATACAATACGAAAGATAGCATAAGCCATTAAGGTTCCTATCTATCTCATCGAGCTATCCGATACATGCAAAAACAAAGACGTGTCTCTACTACATTATCAGCCAACTCTCCGAGTAGAAATCGACGTCCCTGCTCCAATGTATTATGCTAAAGTAATTCACTCCTCCCTGCCAACAAGGTTTTTGAGCAATTAAATCAATTACATTCCAAGAACCTAATGACTCAACTAGACAAGTTAGGTATGACTCTGAGTGGCAAAGAACAAGCCGTCTCAGTTAAGCTCATGCCTGATAATGTCAAGCATCAACAGATCTGTAGACTACAAGTTTCTCTAACTAACAGGGTTTGTAACAATCATGAAGTTACTGCTTCCCATCCAACACATTGATACAAAAGACCACCAAACTATCTCTCCTTTTTGTAGATATCAATCAGTCTTGTGATACAAAATCGAATCCACAAACCAGATTACACAGCCAAAGGTTTCTATGCTTAAAAACGAGATAAAACGAAAGAAGAGTCATACCATTTGATAAGCCAGCCAAAGAGGAAATGCTGCATAATGGGAACCTTCTCGAGCACTTCAACTTTGTACATCTTAAGCAAACCGCTATTAACTTTCTTCCAGTTCGGTACACCGCTAATATCATCAAGCAACGGCGAGTGCTCAGCAAACAACCCTTTCTTCACCTTCTTCACAAACCCAATACAGGACAAGTACATGTACTCATTCGAGAAATTTTCCAAGACATCATCGTTGTGAATCGATTTCGGCTTCATGTACTTATGATCAATCAACTGAGAGCTCCCAAATATAAACGGCAAGAAATGGTAATCATCAAGTCCCCATACTCCATGAGAACCAGCAGGCTCTAAGCAATAAACAATCTGCAACTTTCGCATCAATTCAAGATACTTCACAAAAACCCTAGCCACCACACCATGGTAATCTTCTTCCTTGATGATCCCCATCTTCGCTAAGCAATACAGCCACGCCGCGAAGTTTGTCTCGTGCCCAGTTCCGTAATCGATTCTGCTTGCGTTTCCGAAGCTATCGAACAAGTAAGGAACGATCTCGATCGTGGAATCCTTGAACTCATCGGGGAGAAACTCAAGGATAAGCGATTCGCCTTTCTCAGCGAGACGATCGTGCCATGACCTAAACGAGATGTTACCGTATCGAGAGGACATTTGAACAGGAGGGATCTCGTCGATCCATTGCAACAAGGTCTCGAGGATTGAAAACTATGGTGGCGACGGTGGGTGAAACATGACAAGGATCTGAGATTTTGTGTCCACGGATCGATTCAGATAGAGAGACTACGAATCCTAAGAAGTTCTTGAAAGAGGCTGATTCCTGGAAGCGGAGAATATCATCTGGGGAGTGGATTCTCTTGACGGGACGTTGAAATTGATACGGCGGAGTGACGACAGGGACTTGCTCGGCATGAGGAACGGGGGAGAGGATGATCGCCTGAGAGTTGTGGGGGAGATTGATAGCCGGAGCTCGGATCGGGCGGTAGTTTGGTGGCGGTGACATATCGGGTAATGAAGCTAGAGGTGGCGGCTCGGAAATTGTTGGTCCGCCGCAGTTAGTACAGCAACCGGAGTGAGGATAAGCGGAGGACGGTGGTTCCGAGGGAGATTTCCCCGGCGTGTGTTGGTCCTTCGGTGGTTCCATTTCGCAGATCGCAGAGGAGGCTCAAAGGTGCGAGAAAAGTTGTCAGAAATGCGAACTATTTTTTGTTTCAATAAATATAAGATTTCTCTAGGCAACCGGCTGATATATCTCCTAAATTAAATATTATTTAATATATTCTCAATGTAAAACGACTTTTAAAATATTTTTTTAACTCGCATTGGGTTTTAAAATAGTTTTTTTTAAGAAAGTTCTAAAATAGTTTTGTCCCGTACAATTTGAAAAAAAAAACTAATTAAACTAGTAACGGGGTCAAATTTAAAACCAGTTTCGAAAATCAGTCTATACTATTATTTAATTGACTTTCGCATTTGAATTCTCATGTTAAAAATTAAAGAGACTAATATTGTTTATATTTTAGTGAACAAAATATATAACTTAGATCAAAATAAAAAGAAATTTTTTTTGAAAAGATATGTAACTAAAATTAATAATAATAACAATTATCTAAACTAATGTATTCATGATCTCTGTTTAGTTTGAAATTTGAAACAATTGAATACATAAACAGTGGATTTAGATTCCAAAAAAGGGAAAGATCGATGGCGAAATTTTACTTTTAAGAATGGAACGGTAAATTGTGTTTTTCAATTGCTTTCTTTTTTTAATGTTTTGTGCGTTCATTAATACTAGTCCAACAAATATGATAATTTCATTTTGATAAATAAGCCTATGATTTAGATGAATTACCAAGTTGAATAGAAAAAAGTAGAAGTTGAAATGTATTTCAAATTGTAGTTTTCTGAAATATTAAATACATATAATTAACCTCTATAAACGTCTAAAGTGTATTTTTATTACATAAACATACTGATAAAATTAATTGTATTTCAAAATATATTTTTTACTACAATAAACTTTGTAACATATTTTATTTTTACTGATGATCAATGCGATTAAAATAGATCTCATAAGTTTGTATGCATTAATATTTATTAAATAATATTTTATGACTTATATTGAAATTTTATACCAATCTAAATGTTGAAATTATATTTGATCTTTGAATACAAAATATAATAGTATATTTAAATTTTCAAAGAGTAATTATTCTCTCGAATTCACAGTATTTATCTAATTGTACATTATATAAAGTAGCTAAATCTTTTTTACAACTGATAAAAGATTTCTTGTTGAATTAATATTTTACATTTTGCACTTTTGACATTATTTGAATGAAAAGTTAAAACTACAAAGATTATTTTATAGCTCACCGCTAGCTCCTTTGAAAGAGAAGCAACGTGGAGGCTATAATCAACTAAAAAGATGTTAGTGTTGTGAATTGCAAGAAATGAGAAAATATTTAGAGATAATTACTAGAATGTTATAGAAATATGTAAATATTACTAAAATGCTATATATCTTTTGAAAATTATTATAACGTTGGTACACCTCTAATAAATTCCAGTAAATACCCTTGGTTAATTTTTTTAGTTGAGATTATATTTTAATTAATTAATCTACATCACTAAATTCTTGTCCACGTCACTAATAAATGTGATCAAAAGAGACGAAACGAAAATCAACCGTCGTTGCTAAACTCCGGTGTTAAAAAAATAGAGCAAAATCACCAAAAAAATAATCAAACGTCGTGAAACCCTAACGAGTTCTCTTCTTTTTATCGTCATTAATCGTCCTCTGTCCGGAATCTGTGTTATCCGATATCATATATTATTTAGACACTAATAAATAAATTATATATCATATATTAGTTTTTATAATAATTTTATATATGAATCATTTACTACTCTATAAATAATTATTGATAATTTATATAGAAATTTTATAATTTATTTATTTATATTTTGTTCTTTTATTTTATAATATTAAAAATTATGTTATATCCAAATATAATTTAATATTTTAACATAAATTTTACATTTTTGTAAATAATAATATTTCACATATAAATTATAATATAATTGAAAAATGAATATTTTTTTATTTCTAATAACAAATAGATTATTAATATAGTATATATAGATATTATTTTAAAATAAATATATTATACACTAACTTCTATGATAATTTTTAAATTGTATATTGCTAATGCTCTACCAATCACTTTATTAAAAAATTTAATGAAAGCATACAACTTCTGCAGCATAATGCTTCTACAGCATTATACTAATGTTTTATCATCTGCTGTACCAATCGAGGCCTAGGACCCTTCTTGCTACTGGATCATAACACTTATAACCTTTTTGTGTTGGAGAGTAGCCAATGAACATAGCTTTTTAGCTTCTGGCATCTAACTTGCTCCTATGTTCCCTTGGTATCAACACAAAGCAGAGACATCCAAATACACGCATATGATCCAAAGGGGGCTTGTTGTTGTTTAGTACCTCAAATAGAGACATATCATTAAGAATCTTAGTAGGAATCATGTTGATCAGATAACAAGCAGCCATCACAACATCACTCAAAAACCTCTTTGGGACATTAGTATGGAACATCATTGACCTTGCCACTTCCATCAGATGCCTATTCTTCCTCTCAACTACTCTATTTTGTTGTGGAGTATAAGGACATCTTGTCTGATGAATAATCTCATGATGAGCTAGATACTGCTTGAATTCTTGACTTGTGTACTCTCCACCATTATCTGACCTAAGAATCTTGATTTTGGTACTGAAATGGTTGAGGACATGAGTCTGGAAATTCTTGAAAGCTTCAAGCACTCTGTCTTTAGACTAGATCAGTGTCACCCAAGCGTACTTAGACTTCTCATCAATAAAGGTCACAACGTATTTGTGATTTTCTCTAGACAGACAGGGAACACTCCACACATCAGAATGAACAAGGTCAAAGCACTTTTCATAGATTGTACTTGACCTTGGAAAGACTTTCCTACAATGCTTCCCCAAGATACAGGCTTCACACCCATTATTTTCAAACACCACACTAAGAAGCACTAAGTTTAGAGCTCTAGCATGAGGATGTCCTAATCTGCATGCCATGTAGTACCATCAACTCAAAGAGAAGTACTGATCATGTAGATAGAAGGAGATGGTTTTGTTCTTTAGAGATGATAGAGTTCATCATGACTGTGTCCTCTTACAATCACATGCCCTGTCTTTAGGTCTTGAAACTCAACATCATCAGGTCTGAAGACCACTTGACAGCTCAAATCAACCGTAGCCTTTCTTACTGATAGCAAGTTAGAAGTAAACTGAGGCATATATAAGGCAAATGATTTCTATCAAACAACCTAAGATTCCCTATCCCTTTTATCTTAACCTTATCTCCATTGTCTATAATTACATTTCTGAGGCTGGATTGACATCACTAATCAGATTCCTATCACTAATCAAATGGTGACTTGCTCCTGAATCTATAATGATAAGTTTGGAGTCTGTACATGCCTTATTTGATGCGATGATGGCCTTGGCAGCTCTAATGAAGTCATTCAAATCACTTCTGGTTACTGCATCATCTGTTCTGATAGAACCATTTGCACTTCTCCACGTTTCTTCTTCATCTGAGTCACTACTGAAGGCAAAATACATGGTCTTTCCTTCAAATGTCTGAAGATTAATCTGATTGATGAAGTTCCTGGCCATGTTACTATCCATCTTCCTTTGCTTCAGACTCTTTCTTGTTGTTTCTTATCCCTTTTGTACTCATGAGGCAACACAACTTTCCCATTCTTGCTTGGCGTGTGCTTTATAGGCTGAACTTAATTCATTTCCTTCTCAAAGAGTGTGTGAGTAACTTGTTCTCTCTAAGTGCACACACACCTTCACACTTGGGAGCTTGTCTTCTCTAAGAACATGCTTGATCAACTGACTGTATGAAGGCTTTAGGGTCAGTAACAAACTAAAGAGCACATCATGCTTTTGGCTTTCTCTTAAAACTTCAGGATCACTAGAACTTGGTCTAAGCATGTTATGTTCTGACCATAAACTCCAAATTTTTCCAAGATGCTGGTTGAATTCTCCTTCATCTTGTTTCAAGTTGTTGATTCTTTCTTGAATTCAAACACCCTGCTCAGATTAGACATGTTGCAATACACCTTCTTAAGTGTATCCCACAACTCTTTGGTGCTCTCACAGTAGGAGTAAAGATTGAAGCTTCAAGGCTGTTCTGAATGATAGACAACACCATGAGACCCCCTACCCCATTTTCCATCATCAGCAAGCTCAACTTCTTTTCCATCCTTTCCTATGACAGTCTTCTTAAAGATTTTGCCTTCAGCAACATGTTCCCAAAGGCCTCTACCCCCAAGAGCAATCTTGAAAAGTCTTGACCACAGAAGGTAGTTAACTCCATTGAGAGTAACAAGAATCACCACCATTTTAGAATTTTCCATCAAGAACATCTCAAGAACAACTATTACCCAGTAGGTAAAGAGAAAGATTTCGAAATTTATCAGAGTAAAATGAAGGTATTTTGCGGAATAAGTGAGAGAAAGTAGAGAGAGAGAGAGAGGGATTTCGAAATGTAAGGAGAGAAATGATTTCCTTACACTATTGTGTCTATCTACACTCCCATAAATAGAGAAGATAATCAGAATAAGTTAGACAAGAAAATAATAAACAAAGAAAACAATAAAATAGTTCTGCTAGAATAAGACAATCTGCCTATCTGCTGTAGTAAGACAATCTGCCTATCTGCTGTAGTAAGACAAGGGCACGTCCATACAGTGTTGATAGTGACATCTCACCCAGCTTTTCTTAACTTGAACATGTGATCTCTTCTTTTCCATTACTCCCAACAGATACTATCTCTATTTTAAATCATCCATAAAGCCTTTGGTCACTTTAGAGAAGATATTGAGGCAAGTCTCATCCATTTGCTTGCCCTCCAAGTCAAGCTAAGTTGAGGTGTACAGACATCCCAAATTAGCAGTTTCCGCATTGTCTTAATTTCTGCATCAACTCCAACTTATTTCTTCTTCATCTCAACATCTTTTGTCTCCAGTATATTTCCTCCTCTTTTTAAGCTGAGCACAACTGCCATTTAAGCTCGAGTTCTTCTTCGCTTGGTAGACAATCATCATTTTACGCCTGGTCGATTTTTGATTTCGGTTTCTCTATAAGTTTGGCGTTTTGGGATGGGTTATTCCTTTTCCAATAAGATATCGCCTTCCTGCATTTGTATATTCTATCCACCAGATGGCTTTGCAGGTTGATTATCTTCCCTCCCCTATTCTTCTCTAACCTACTCCGCGAAACCTTGCTTTCAAAACCAGCGCCTATCAAACCGAAAGTTGCATAATTGTCTGGATGGTCGCGACTTTATTCTACCCAAGATTGGCCGATGATCAGAGCCCCATCGCAAAAGATACTCCACATCAATGTGGAAAAAAGATTATGCCAATCTTTGTTTCCGACAGCTTTATCAAGGAGACATTGGATATGTCCATTCTTCCTCCTTCCAGCCCATGACATAGCATTTCCCTTGAAGGGAAACTCAATTATGCCACAGTTGGCCAGCATAGTCTTAAAGGGAGTAAAGGAATTCTCCGATCTCTTTCTGCCTTCTTATTTTTTTCATTGAAGTCTCCTATCATCATCCATGCTCCGGATCTTGCAGTGCTTATCCTTGTGAGCCTTTCCCATACATTTTTTTGGTATACCCCTCCGTATCCCCATACACAAAAGTCATATATAATTTATGGCCTTCTATCTGCACTTCAATATCAATCATACGATCATTTGAGTAAACAATCTTCACCACATAGTCATTCATGTAAAACAAAGGCAAACCACCGCTTCTATCCGAGGGTTCAACGGTGAAAATCTTATCATAACCAAATTCAAATTGTAAATCCTACATAAAAGAAAAAAAATGTTTCGGAAAGAAAAAGAAAACTAGGAATGAAGCAGCAAAGCAACTACCGTAAGTGTTGCTTCGTCAAGTAGGCGCCAGCTCCTTGACAGTTCCGTGAAAATGCATTCATATATACTTACTGGGTGGTTTCTGGGACACCACTGAACCTGATACACTGGGTTTTCCACCATGAAGGGCAAAAGGATACACCACAAACAGAGACACTTGAGCCGAAGAGCGTGACGCAGCTGCTCCCTTGAAATCCGAACTCCTAGGTCCCTTTTTATTCTTCCCTGCTACCATTAGAGGCCTAGAAGGGCCAAAATCCCTTCCTCCTCTCCATAATTTCAGAGAGTACTTTGTCGCGTCGAGGAAGTTAACTGAGCTGTAGCTAGACCAGACTGGCTTAATTATTTTTGATCGTTTTGCTTTATTCCTTCTCCTGCCCTCGAGTCAGATATTTCCATTGGGATAGTCTGCCCCTGGGGTTTCTGATGCTTCTCATTGACCATTCATTCCTGTTCCATTTGCTTTTCTTCCTCCAAGAGATCGTCAACATTCTCTAATTCTTCGTCAAACAATTCTCCATCTGCATCTGGAATTGAATCAGTGTACTGCTCCACCATCAGGGCAGTACACTGATCATCCTCCGTAGCATTCTCGAGAGGGTTGATTCCTTCATGGCATTTTTTTTCTTCTCCTCCTAATTCTTCCCCATTCTTCTTCCCCGTACCCTCTCATTCCTCGACTTCCATGGGCTCCTTCTGCTCCTTTCCCATTGTCCCCAGTTCACGAGTCGTCTCTGAACTCGCTTCGGGATCTCTAATTATAAGAGTTCCTCTTCCTGAGAGGGATCTCACCGGAGAAGGGGAAGAGTCTCGGGCAATGGCTTTCCTTTCAGTCTCCGTATTGGATCATCCTCAGACTCAGCAACAACCGACATATTAATCTCACTCCTCCTATCTCCTCCTTGACTGTGTCGGACCGGTCTCCATTCCTTAGTTACTTTCTGTGGGGTGTATCGAGGTCGACCACTCTACTGTCTTCTGTCTTTTCGGCTCTCAAGTGGAGCAGAGATTGTACGTTGTGAATCTGGTGTTGCACGACTTTTCCTACTTTCACTCTAGAAGTCGTTATTGCTTCTTCTGCTCTGAGTTCTTCTATCAATTGAGTTCCAGTTGGGTTGGGGATGGTTAGTCCAGGGTCTTAGTTTGAGTTCTTCATATTCTCGATGGTTTTTAGCTTTATCTTTTTGATATGGATGATATATCCCGATCTCGGGGATATGTAGCCTCACTAGGCTTGTCTAGTCTATTCCATACATTCTTACTTAGAGTCTCCCGCCTTTCAGAAATTCGTTCTCTTAGATCAGTCCTTACATTACCTGAGCTAAATTCTCTTCGCTGATCCCTTATCTCCTCCCTTCCTCAGTTCTTCAGCAGGACAAGATTATGTTCTCGAGATAGTCTCCTACCCAGTCCAAAACAGTGTGGAGTAGAAAAGGCTTCTCTTGTTGCTCTTTCCTCCATCTCTTTTTTGGTCAATCCTAGCTAGCCTGTTCTTTTCTCTTTGGCCTTCAGACAGCTCCAGTCAGGTTCCTTCCTCATGGGAGATTCTTTTACAAGTAAAGCAGTACCTATGTAGGTCCTCATACTTCAAAGTAACTCTGGTGACATCGCCGTTCGTGAAGCCTGCTTTTCTCGTAAACTGCAGAGGTTCATCTGCATTGACGAAAACTCAAACTCTTCCTCCTTCTATATCGACAGTATCCACCAGATCCAAAGCATTCCCAATGTTACAAAAAGTTTGGTGTTTATTGTAGTGAATAGGAACTCCCGATACCTCTATCCAGACCAACATATAGTTTCGGAAATCGTCTCGGATCATTGGAGTCCAGTGTCCCAAAGAGAACTCCATTTATTGAAATGACATGGTCTCCTATGCAGTACTTTCTGTAACTCATGTTCAGAATCGAAATCAAACTGGAATTTATTATTCCTCAAGTTTGTTCCTCTGACTTTGCCTTCAACGTCCCAAATATGCCTCTTCGGCATATTCTTGATTAAGGCGTCGACACTCATCCCGTCGACATGGAACATACGTCCCATCAGAGTGACACTTATAAACTTTTAGTTTGGTTTCGAATCTGGTGTTTCTTCATCGGTTTTGATTTGAACTTTTTGGTTCGGGTAAAATATCTAGACCTGAATCATTCACCGTAGTTAAGGAATTGTGGTGTACATAATTAATTTCATATATTAACTTTTAAGCAGAACTTTGAATAACTCCCCCAAGAATACCATGTCAGTTGGTTCATTTAATTTATTACAGTTATTGAAGAAATACAGAAAGTCTTATTTTATTAGAGATGAAATAGGAAAATAAATTTGTGTTGTGAAATAGATTGGAGTTGTATATAAAAATTAAAGAAACTAGGTGGTTGTTCGCAAATTTACGGGTGTAAATATTTTATAAAATATGTATATTATATATAATACTATAATTTTGAACAATAATTAGAAATATTAAAAAGATAATTTTTGAACTCTAAAATTTTGAAAATATAAAAATCAGTGCTGTTTTTTAGAAGCATGTGATTTAGTGATATCTAGTAATATTAATATAAATCGCTAAAGTGTTTATATTATTTTATTTTGATCATATAGTTAACAAACTCATTATTACTGAATATAAAATAAAAATATTTTAAAACGTTTTATTATCATCACATTATCTTATCTATCATCTATTTAATTTTAATGTAAATTAATTCTCAATTGTGAAGTTATCATAAATTTGATACAAATAACTAACGAATATTAATATATGCAATTATCACATTAACTTCTCCATTACATATTATGCATCATATTTAACTTCTTTTTATTTCTCATTTTATTATTTATTTCTTTTTATCACATTTTAATATGCTTTGCTAATAATTCTTAATTTGCGTACATATTTTTTGCCAAATATTTCTATCTCTTGCTAAATATTAACATAAATCGAACAATTAATCAATCAAATACCTATCTTAGAATCTCTTTTCAATCATCACATTACCTTATATTACTATACTATGGTGTATATGACTTGAATTCAAAACATTTAGTAATTGCAAAGCTCTCACCTGTTCCGTTGAATTTATTTCATTCAATCTTCAAAGTTTATATATTAAACAACTAATATATATATATATATATATTCCAGTGTACGTTGCAACTATAATAAAATTATATAAATATTTAATTATCATTAGTTTTATTTATTCTCTGAACTTAAAACCAAAAAAAATTATATTGAAAATTTTACCGTTTCTCCAAATTTTCTATTTTCTCTTGTAAACGATTTAAATGCTCATAAATAATTGTAATATTCAATTAAAATGATTTTAGAAGCTATACTAAATAATTTTCAAATTTTTAATAAATTTTTAAAAATAATTTATATGAAAATATATGAACTTATAAGACAGTAATAGTTAAGATATAACTATATAAAAATATAATTACTTATGTTAAATATATAATTATTACAGTGATTTATCTGTAAATAATTCCGTGCATTATATTATGTAGTTTATAACTATAAAATAATTATTTAAACATTATTACTCTTGGTATTGAATTTCTAGTTTTACTTTTTCTTTTTAGATTTAATTTAAATAAAATTAAAAATCATCTACCAAGAAAAGTATAATAATTTTCATAAGGCTTCACCAATAATCGACACTTAAGTAACTTCTCTTCTAACATATAATTTCTATTTTTTTATATGCTCTTATAAACAATTTGAAATTCTTAGAAAATTATTTTGGAAGACATAATAAATAATTTTCTAATTTGCTCAAATCTTATAAATGATTTATAAATCATATATGGACATTATAAGAAAATAAAAATTATTGTAATATTACATATATAATTATGAATATGAAATTTATTTTGAACACAATATGAAATTATTTATATTAATATCTATTAAAAATAATTCTTTATTGATATAGTTTGAAAATATCATAAAGAATTAAATCAAACATTATTACTCTTTCTATAATTTTGACAAATAGTTATCAAAACAATTGGTTTTAATATAATGTATAATATTTGGCAAGTGATATTAATTGGTTATAAACTTAGTTTTTATTTTAGATCTAATTAAAAATTAAAAACCATTTATGAATCAATTAATAACAATTTTCTCAAGACTTCACCACTAATTGACATGTAAACAAAAGTCACCAAACTCACTTCTCAATTAATATATAGGAGGACTTTTGTTTTATGTGCTCTTATAAACAATTTTAAAGTTCTTATAAAATGATTTTGAAAGCCACAATAAATAATTTTTTGATTTTTTTTAGAAAACTTTATAAATGATTTATAAATCATATATGGACATTATAAGAAATAAAAAAATATTGGAATATTTTATATATGAATATGAATTGTTTTTTAAACACAGTATGAAATTATTTATATTAGTATCTATTGAATATTATTCATTATTTATATAATTTAAAATATAAGAAAGAGTTAAATCAAACATTATTTAAAATATTTGGCAATCTATATTAATTGGTTATAAACTTACCTTTTATTTTAGATCTAATTAAAAGTTAAAAATTATCGACCAATCAAATTATAACAATTTTCTCAAGACTTCACCAGTGATTAACAAGTAAGTAAAAATTACTAAGTGATTTCTCAATTAATATATAGGATGATTATAATAATTTTCTTAAGACTTCACCAATAATCGACACTTAAGCAAAAGTGACTTAAGTAACTTCTCGTATAAAATATAATTTCTATTTTTCTTTTATTTTCTCTTATAAACAATTTAAAATTTCCTATAAAATGATTTGGGAAGCCATAATAAATAAAGTTTTTTTTTTTAAATATAAATGATTTATAAATCATATATGGACATTATAATAAATTAAAAATTATTGTATATTATAGATATGAATATGAATATGAAATTTCTTTTGAACACAGTATGAATTATTTATATTAATATCTATTGAAAATTATTCATTATTTATATATTGTAAATATAAGAAAGAATTAATCAAGCATTATTACTCTTTCTATAATTTTAACATTTAATTACCATAACATATTTTTTGTAATATTAGTTAAAATGTTTTTGTAAGTGATATTAATTGTTTATAAACTTACATTTTATTTTAGATCTAATTTAAAATTTAAAATTATTTACCAATCAAATTATAACAATTTTTTTCAAAAATTCACTATTGATTGACTCGTAAGTAAATGTCACTATAGTGGCTTCTCAATTGATATATAAGAGGATTAAATATTCATTTCTGAAATTAGTGTTGAAGAGGCATAGTATAAAACCTAACCCCCTTTCCTTTATTCTTTTCACGATGGAACTTTTTTAATTGACATATAACCAAGACAAAAAAATCAGAGCCCATTTTGAAAACATAATGTCGTCGGTTTTAATTCGGTCCATTAAAAACTGTGTTACCTAGTATAATAAAACACCAAATTACAAGTTAAATATATCTATGATGAAACTTTAACTTTGTAGGGACGAAATGTACATGATTGTGGTGTCTTTTAAAAAAATGCTGCAACTAATTTTTCAGTATGTAACGTATAATGTTTAACAAATATGTACCATTTATTTTACATAAGTATTCCACCCCGTGCAAAGCACGGATATTTACATAGTTAAAGTAGTATTTTTACGAGTGATATTTTCGCAGATTTTTCTACAAACGTTTTTGTTTCCCATCTTCACTGAAAGTTTTTCCGTGTAACTCATCGAATTTTTGCAAATGTTATTTCGCTATGATCTTTGCAGGAAACATTTTCATAATTTTACTAGAAACGCACATGTAATTTTTGTTTTTTGAACGGAACAAATTGGTCAACCATCGAAAGGCCTGGTTAATGAGCGAGGAGAAGAGTTTTCCCTTGTTGTGCTTAATTGCAAAATGTTTTGATGCTTTTCAACGATTTGCTTGTTTGTTTTGGAATTGGGAGCCACCCTTTTGTGTTTGTACATGTCTCGCATAATTTTCATTTTTATATGACACTCATTGACTGAAAGATTATTTCCTTTTTAAAAGTTGGCTAACAATCATGTTATTAGTCGTCTGACATTCATACACGTTAAAAATGGCTATAGATTTTTCCAGACTATGTTGTTTGACGGTTTGGCTCTGTCCTAGCATTTACACAAATCTTAGATTGTCATTTTGCTTTTTGGACGATTTTGATGAGGCATGTTATTTCTTAATTTTGTTTTTCGCGTAAGATTGTCAGAGTTTCCATTGTCGAAATCGTGAAGCTGAGACAAAAAAATAAAGTATAGGAGTATACGAGTAAGTATACGTACCCACTCCCTCTTGTGGGAAAGGAGGGCGGCCAAAACCGATCTTTTGATGGTTGTGGACGTTCTTCTTCTAAGGATTAAGGTGCTCGGTAATCTGGATCAATTTAATGACGAGGATGGGATTGTGATCTTTAGTAGATTTGAGGTTGATGACTTGGAATTTTGGGGTTCAAAAACGGTAAACTCAAAATCAACGTCCAAGATCGCTATGCCATTCTTTAAGAAACTCGTTCGAAATAGCTTCCGAAAAGTCTTAAGGAATAAGCTCTGGAGCAATGAGAAGTACTCGTGGCTACGAACATCACAAAAAGACTGAGACCACACTCTCCCTCTCTTCTCGTCACCAGTTAGTGACGAGACCGCCACCTCGTCTCGCCGCCAGCTAGGGACAAGACCTCCATCTTGTCTCGTCGCTAGTTGGCAACGAGACTGTCACCTCATCTCGTCGCCAATTAGCGACAAGACCACCATCTCGTCCCGTCGCTAGTTGGCGAGGAGACCGCCACCTCGTCTCACAGGCGACCACGCTCTCTCCCTCGTGGTTATGATCACAATTTCTCTTGTTTAGTCTCGATTGGAGTTTCCGTTGATGTTTAACAATAAAAACAGCAAAGTCTCATTTCGTGAAACTTCAAATCACTCGTATAAAACAGTAATAGTTAAACTCGACACCATTGTTATCTCAACTACAATTGGTTTTAATATCTCGCGGAACCAAAGATGTAGGAACCGACATTGTATGAAAAGTGATTTCTCCGAAAGAAATCGTAAGAACGTTTAAAGTCGAAAAACGTCCCAAGAAGGTCTAATATGCGGCAGAAGCCCAATTATGGATTTAGACGAGAATGAACCCAAAATACAATGACGCTTTACATAATTTTTCAGAAGATAAATGTCAAGTTTCCAGGATAAACATGAAGATCAAGAAGATAAGGAAGATTTCCGCAAAGAGATAAACTCGACGACATATATAAGAAGAGCCAAGTCAAGAGGCAAGGGAATCCAAAAATTAGACCTTAGGAGATTACTGTTAGCTTAGGAGAACTTAGGACCTAGGTGGTTAGACTAGCGAGTTCAATACTTAGAACATTTTACTTCTCTGTGTTTATTCTCCATTGTTGACGAATTACCATCCATCTTGTTTTCGGTGAAACTTTGTAAACCTTACTTCATCTTAACCAGTAAAGCGCCTCTGAACAATTTCTTAAAATATTTTGTTATCTCTTTATTTTTCGTATTCGTGTGTTTACGCAGGAAATCCGGATCCTCAAGGAAAGTCTGGAATCTTGGCTTTTCTCCAATAACGGAAATATCAACAATGCGAATTTCAGGAAACGCTCCAAAAATTCATCAACCTGCGAAGGTCCTCTCATCTATTTTGGAAACATACCCGTTCATGGGATGGTCAATGGATATTGTCGGCCACATGCAAAATATAAACATAAGATCTTTCTGGTAGTCTTAACAAATTTCTTTCAAAATGGGTCGAAGCAGATTCATAGGCAATCATTGAAGACACCCAAGTTGAAAGCTCCGTATCGATGAATATTATCTGCAGACATGGAGTTCCGTACGAGAACGTAATAGACAACGGATCTCAGTTAATCTCAACCACATTTGAGGCATTCTGCAAAAAAGGAAGATACGATTGACCAAATCAACTCCAAGATATCTGTAGGGAAAGGGCTAAGCCGGAACTATTAACAAAGCTTTCCTAGAAGGACTCAAGAAATGCCCGGACGCTAAAAAGTATAGAAGGGCAGAAGAACTCGAAGGAGTCATATGGTCCCATCGAACGACTCCAAGACGAGCAACGGGAGAGACCCCTTTCGCCCTTGTATATGGGTCGGAATGCATGATCCTGGCGGAAGCTAAACTTCCCGGAATACGAAGGAGACTGATCCTGAAACAAGAAGACTTGAAAAACGAGCGCCGAGATCAGGCACTCATACGAATTCAAAACTATCCACAAGCAGCCGTAAAGTACTACAACTCAAAATAAGTAGCCACATGTTCAAGGAAGGTTATTTAGTCCTACTTAAAGTTTTCCAAAACACCGCCGAACAAAATGCGGGAAAACTCAGAGCAAACTGAGAAGGACCATACAAAGTCATAAAATTTGGTCCGCCCAGGTGCGTATGAAATAGCTAACATGCAAGACGTTAAAATTCCGAGAACCTGGAGCGAAAGGCACCTCAAAAATACTATCACTAATAAATCACATCGCTATAAACTGAACTACGAGACAACTTGATCCTCAAAACTGGTACGTAGGCAACTCGTCGCAAGATAATTTCAGCTTTCCCCCTCTCCAAAAGGGGGGGCGGCGAGTGGGTACATTTACGTACACTCGTATACTTTCACATTTTAAATATCATTGCTCTCGAATTCGATATTTTCAAAAAGAAAATCAGGAGGACAGAAAACGCGATCCAATTTCAAAATGTCTCGCAAATCTCTCACAAACACACTTGATATCACTCAATAATTTACGGCTACAAACAGCAATCTGCAAATCGCAGAAAAACGCCTGAGTAATAACCAGTTATCGTATAACCCAAAAAAACGGATATCACATTCTTAGAAAAATCTAACAAACTATAAAAAAACTCTTACAGCCCACGAACATGTCAAACATGAAACGCGGCGTACGAAAGAAAAACCCGGTTCTCAGCATCAATAGATGCCGCAAAATGCCTGAAGTATCATTTTTCAAACAAAAGTAAGCCTATGTCTTGCCTTAAACCCAACACACTGGTCTCAAATGTCACAAGTCATAATATCATTAAACCGATACGAGATTCCAAAACTTGTATCTTCCCTTATATTTGTACGTTCATGAGGCTCCGCAAACTGAATTTTTCGAGTATTCTCATCTAAACGAACGACGAATATAACGATTCACTGGGAGTTAGATATAATATGACAACTCATATTCTTTCCCTCTACATCCGCATAAAGGTATTCATGCCACTATCAAGGGAAAATCCAGTTCATTAATACAAAAGCCGCAAAGCGGCAGGATCTCAAATCTACACACGGCCAGTCCCGAAACACCAACATGGCCACACTTCGCCAGAAAAAAATGCAAACGAAAACATAAAAATCAAACATCCCAAACGGGACTACAACCTCACTCATCATCGCCAATCACCTCATCAGTGTTTGGGTCCGTGTTGTCTCCGCCTCCCTCAACCACGTCATGGGATTCGACATCCACATGGACCTCCTCCTTCGATTTACCGAAAAGCAGCGTAAGGATATAGTCGGATTTCAGGCCAGCGAAAATCAACTCAAATTGTCCCTCAACGACTGCCAGCTCTTCTTTGCGAGCAGACATTTTGACCTCTTGGGCCTGCAGAGATGGGGCCTCTTCACCAAGAAACAGCTGAAATCCGCTCATCCCTCCCTCGATGACCGCCAGAGCAAGGTCCTTGTTGCGAACATCCGTCAGGGAGTCGAGGGAGCCCAAAATTCTTGTCAAACGGGTCATAAACTCAGTGCATAGAGCGCTCTTCACCTTGGCCTTAGCCTCCATGATCCCGCAACTCGTCGAACCTCATCCGCTTTAAATCTGACGTTGTATGTGACACACCTTTGAACCCTTGGTATTCCTAGCCTTCTTCTCCTTGAGCAAGGAGCTTGCCTCATCCAGAGATCCCTATCGAGCTCGCCAATTCGAGTCTCCAACAAAAATACCTCAAGGGAGTATGCATCCTCGATGATGTCTTGCATATTTCCATGTTTTTGTCCATCCATTTACATGCATTTTGATCATGTAGACTAGGATTTAGTCATTTCTAGGTTGCATTTTGCACACATGACTTCTTATCAGGTTCTGGAGTATTTCTTGGAGTTCTTGAAGAGGGTTGGAGGCTTTTGGAGCCAAAAAGGAGAGCTAAAGGTGATCGTGGGACAAGCAGAGCTGGAGCGACATGCCAGAGCGACCTCATGATGTCGCTCCCATTCAGAGCGACCTCTAGAGCGAGGCAGCCTGGTCGCTCGGCTCTATCTCGCTTTGTCGCTTGTGAAGGACCCTAGAGCGACTATGCGGAGCGATGAGCCAAGGTCGCTCTCCATCAGAGCGACCATCCCAGCGAGGAGCCTAGGTCGCTCGCAATTCAAGCAGCCGAGTTCCAGCCAGAGCGACCTCAGGGAGCGATGACCACAAGTCGCTCCCACCCGCAGCGACCCCACTAGAGCGACATGCATAGGTCACTGCGTGTTCCTGTTCAAACGAAACTCAAGTTATTTTAGGGACCTTTTGGTCATTTTGTTTTATGGTTACACATTTTCTAAACCTAAGTTAAGTACCTCTGTAAGCCGTTTTTGGCGGATTATCTTTTGTTCTTGAAGAAATACAGAAAAACCTTTCGGAAAGTTCATCTTCTAAGATCATTGTTTCTTTATTCTATTGTTCGTTCCTTGTTTATTCCATCACTCACATGATTAAGCTTGAATCCAGAATGGGTTTAAGAGGAATCATGATGATTAGTGAGTAGACCACTTTAGGATTCATGGGTTAGGGAGACTACGGGTGATTAGGTTAGATCTAGGATGTTTCAGTGTAGATTTCTCTTGTTCCTTGCTAGTAGAGTAATTGTAATGCATCTTTTGAGTTGGCCACTCAAGAGTTGATCTTTAGGCATTTCCCACTCATAAAGTGTTCGATGAAATGCCTGAGTCGACTCTCCCAAGCTTTTAACATTCTTTACCAAGGACACTTGTTGTTAAAGATGTTAAAATGGCTAGTAGACTTATTCTTAATGATTACTTCCATAACATTCAACCGAAGACATTTGATGTTTGAGTTATGTTAGTAAATGAACATCCATCTAGACATAGAGTTTGTTTAGAATTGTGTCTAGGCTTAAGGTTGATAGTTTAATTCATCGCTTGCCATCCTTAGTTCAAACTTTAATCACCCAAGGTCTACTTCCCTTTACCCATGAGTTCTCTTTCATCTTAATTGTCAAAGTCATTTCATTATTCGCATCTAGCGTCTGTTATTGCAATTCAGTCTTAGTAGTAGTTCAAAAACCCAATCATTCACATGATCGCACTTAGATTAAGCTAGTACTTGCATTCTCGGTGCTTTTATATCCCTCAGAACTGGTTCGACAATCTTTTATACTACAACATTTGCCTTAGGAGCCTTGAAAACTCCTAACATCAAATTGGCGCCGTTGCCAAATTCTGAGTTGATTAGAACATTGAGATTTAGTCACTTGCTTGAGACTAAGTCATTTTTCTTTTATTTTGTTACTGATTCTCTGTTTTCATCTCTTTTTGACACTTCAGGTATATGAACTTGAGGAGCAAGGGCACAACAAACCTAGTTCCACGAGTTCCAGATATCAGAGCTTACGAAAGAGCTATCTCAAGACAGAGAAGACAAGGAGAGCAACAAGTTCAGCCACAGGAGTTGAATATTGACATGGATCCACCAAACGGAAACAACAACAACAACCCTCCGCCGCAAGTTGTTCACAATGGACCACAAGGGCCAATTCACCCACCCCGACCAGCTCGCGCCATTGGTGCTTATGACCGTCCAAATGTTAATGGACAGAGGTTGGGCATCCGAGCTCCACCAGTGGAGGCCAACAACTTTGACGTCAAACCTGGACTCCTCAATGTGATTGAGAACAACAAGTATCATGGCTTGCCTGTAGAAGACCCATTTGATCACTTGGACAAGTTTGACAGTTACTGTGGTTTGTCAAAAACCAATGGTGTATCCGAAGACACTTTCAAGCTCAAGCTTTTCCCTTTCTCTTTAGGCGATAAGGCACGCCAGTGGGAGAAGACTGTACCCAGCGACACCATCACTACTTGGGATGAGTGCAAGAGAGCATTTTTGGAGAAATTCTTCTCTTCATCCAGAACTGCCAAGCTGAGAAATGAGATCTCTAGTTTCCAGCAAAAGAACTTGGAAGGATTCAGTGAAGCCTGGGAGAGATTCAAGGGCTACCAGTCCAAATGCCCACACCATGGTTTTACTAAAGAGAGCTTGCTTAGCACGTTTTACAGAGGTGCTCTTCCTAAGTACAGAGCCAGATTGGACACTGCAAGCAATGGTTTCTTTTTGGGAAGAACTGAGGAAGATGCAGAGGAGCTGGTTGATAACATGGTGAAGAGTGATGCAGTCTACAGTGCAGAACACAACAGAATCAGTAGGGGCGACGACAAGCAGACAAGGAAAGAGATCAAAGCTTTGGAAGACAAGATCGACCTCCTCATTGCTGAAAAAGCCACACAAGAACAAGTGAAAGCTGTGGGTAACACAAAGCAGGAAGTACCACCTGCAGTAAATGAGGTTGATGGCTTGGAAGGGCAAGAAGAATTGTGTTTCATAAACAACAACGGTAGTTGGTACAGGAAAGAGCCTAACTTCCAGTACAACTACCCACAGAAGTCCTACCCCAACAACCAACAAGGAGGGTATCAGAATAAGAACCAATCTCAGCAACCTCCACCTGGTTTCCCCAACAAAGGGAACCAATCTTCTCCACAACAATCTAACCCTTCCACCTCTGTTTCTCAGGGAAACAACACTGAAACTCTTCTGAAACAGATCCTGGAGTCTCAGAATAGAAGTGAGAAGCATGTTGGCTATGAGCTCAAGAACTTGCATGCCAAGATTGAAGGAAGCTACAATGAGCTCAACAACAAGTTCAAAGCTTTGGAAAACCAGTTCGCTTCAATGAGCTCTAACCAGAATCGCCAACAAGGGTCACTACCAGGAAAATCTGAGCAAAATCCCAAAGAAACCATGAAAGCTGTCACACTTAGGAGTGGAAAACAACTATCTCCGAAAGCTCTCACCAAGGATGCTGAGAAACTAGGTGAGGGGGTGGCCATCAACACAGATGATGAAGTTGTGATTGTTGATGAGAAGATCAATGATGAGATTTTAGAGAAGATTGTGGAAGCAAAGGGTAAAGGCAAGATTGGAGAAGAGAAGAAGTCAATCAAAGATGGTGAAGTTGTTGCTCCAACAAATGAGAAATCTTTTGTCCCTCCTCCTTATGAACCCAAACTTCCATTCCCTGGAAGATTCAAGAGGCAGCTGCTAGAGAAGTACAAGGCTATGTTTGAGAAGCAAATGAGTGAAGTTCAAATCACAATGCCCATCATTGATGCTTTCATGCTGGTTCCTCAGTACAGCAAGTTCCTGAAAGATGTTGTAGCTACAAAGAAGAAAGAGATGGAGGGTATGATGATCCTTACTCATGAGTGCAGTGCTATCATCCAAAGGCTCGTTGTCCCTAAAAAGTTAGAAGATCCAGGATGCTTCACACTGCCATGTTCTCTTGGACCTATGGTATTTGAAAGGAGTCTCTGCGATTTGGGAGCTAGTGTCAGCCTCATGCCGTTATCTGTTGCGAAGAAGCTGGGTTTCACTCAATACAAGAAGTGTAGACTCTCCCTGGTTTTGGCTGATCGTTCAGTGAAGTACCCTGTAGGTGTCTTGGAGGACCTCCCTGTGAAGGTTGGAAACTATGAGATCCCCACAGATTTTGTAGTGCTTGAGATGGGGGAGGAAGCTCAAGATCCTTTGATCCTTGGAAGACCGTTTTTAGCTACAGCTGGAGCTATTATTAATGTGAAGGATGGTACGATTGATCTACAGCTGGGAAAAGGGCACACGCTGCACTTTGACATCAAGGAGATCATGAAGAAACCAACTGTTCAAGGACAAATCTTCTATATTGAAGAGATGGATGCCCTTGCTGATGAGCTCCTTGAAGAGATATCACTGGGGGATCCTCTACAGCGTGCCCTGACGATAGATAGAAAGGTTGAAGTGACTGAGAATGCTGAGAGCATTGCTTATGGGTTAATGTTGGATTCGCACAAGAGTGTCACTGGTGAGAAACAGTACGAGGCACTACCAGAGGTGATTCATCAAGAAGCTTTGGTCACTCAACAAGAGGATGTCAAAGAAGGTGACTGGAGCGAGCTCAAAGCACCTAAAGTGGAGCTAAAACCTCTTCCCCAAGGTGTAAGGTACTCATTCCTTGGACCCAATGAAACATATCCTGTCATCGTGAGTAGTGAACTTTCTGAATCTCAGCTATCTGAACTTTTAACAGCACTTAAAAGATTTAGAAAAGCAATAGGTTACTCACTGGATGATATCAAAGGGATATCACCTACTTTGTGCATGCATAGGATACATCTTGAGGATGAATCAATGACTTCTATAGAGCATCAAAGAAGGTTAAACCCTAACTTGAAAGATGTTGTAAAGAAAGAGATTCTTAAACTCTTAGATGCTGGTGTGATCTACCCTATTTCAGATTCTAAATGGGTATCTCCTGTGCATGTAGTTCCAAAGAAAGGTGGTATCACCGTTGTTAAAAATGACAAGGATGAACTGATACCAACAAGAACGATCACTGGTCATAGGATGTGTATTGATTACCGAAAACTGAACTCTGCATCTAGAAAGGATCATTTTCCATTACCATTTATTGATTAGATGCTTGAGAGACTTGCTAACCATCCATTCTACTGTTTTCTTGATGGTTATTCGGGATTTTTCCAGATACCCATACATCCCAATGATCAAGAGAAACGACATTCACATGCCCCTATGGTACCTTCGCCTATCGAAGGATGCCATTTGGGCTATGTAATGCTCCAGCCACCTTTCAAAGGTGCATGATGTCAATCTTCTCTGATCTAATTGAGGATGTTGTGGAGGTTTTCATGGATGACTTCTCTGTCTATGGATCTTCGTTTCCTGCTTGTTTGTCAAATTTGTGCAGGGTCCTACAGAGATGTGAAGACACCAACCTCGTGCTGAATTGGGAGAAGTGCCACTTCATGGTGAAAGAAGGGATTGTGCTGGGCCACAAGATCTCAGAGAAGGGGATCGAAGTAGACAAGGCCAAGATTGATGTGATGGTGGGTTTAGCCCCACCAAAATCAGTAAAGGATATCAGGAGCTTCTTGGGGCATGCTGGCTTCTATAGAAGGTTCATCAAGGATTTCTCTAAGATTGCCAGGCCACTTACCAGATTGCTATGCAAGGAAGAGACCTTCCTCTTTGGGCAGGAGTGCCTTGAAGCTTTCAAGAAGCTGAAAAGTGAACTTGTGAGTGCTCCAATTGTTCAGCCACCTGATTGGGATCTCCCTTTTGAGATTATGTGTGATGCCAGCGACTACGCTGTAGGAGCAGTGTTGGGGCAGAAGAAAGATGGCAAAACTCATGTCATCTACTACGCGAGCCAAACCCTCAATGACGCCCAGATGAAATATGCCACAACTGAAAAGGAGATGCTAGCCATTGTCTTCGCCTTTGAGAAGTTCAGAAGCTATCTAGTGGGATCCAAGGTCATTGTGTATACTGATCATGCTGCTTTGAGACATCTGTTGGCAAAGAAAGATGCAAAACCTAGGCTCTTGAGATGGATCCTTTTGCTTCAAGAGTTCGATCTCGAGATCAGGGACAAGCCGGGTGTTGAAAATGGTGTAGCTGATCACTTGTCCAGGTTGAAAGTGGAGTGTGGTACTCCCATCGATGAAGGGCTGCCAGAAGAGCAGATCATGGTTATTGGAGCGGTGATAGCAGTTTGTGAGACTGGCAGGAAGCTTGAAGAAGTAAAGGCAATAGAGGAGAACAAACCCTGGTATGCTGATTTGGTGAACTATTTAGCCACCGGAAAAGAGCCGTTGAATATTGTGGGGTATGCCAAGAAGAAGTTCTACAAGGATGTGAAGAGATACTATTGGGATGAGCCTTACCTCTACATTCTCTGCAAGGATCAACTCTACAGAAGAGTGGTAGCAAATGAAGAAGTTGATGGGATCCTCACGCAATGTCATGGTTCATCCTATGGTGGCCACTTTGCTACCTTTAAAACTGTTGCAAAGGTGTTACAAGCTGGATTCTGGTGGCCACATATGTTCAAGGACACACAAGACTTTGTTTCAAAGTGTGATTCATGCCAAAGAAGAGGAAATATCACCAAGAGGAATGAGATGCCTCAGAACCCAATCCTTGAAGTTGAAGTGTTTGATGTGTGGGGCATAGACTTCATGGGACCATTCCCATCATCCTATGGGAACAAGTACATCCTAGTGGCTGTTGACTATGTGTCCAAATGGGTGGAAGCTATTGCAAGCCCCACTAATGACGCCAAGGTTGTAACCAAGATGTTCAAAAACACCATCTTTCCAAGATTTGGTGTTCCAAGGGTTGTGATCAGTGATGGAGGCTCTCATTTCATCAACAAGCTATTGGAGGTACTTCTCAAGAAGAACGCTGTGACACATAAGGTGGCAACTCCTTACCATCCCCAAACAAGTGGCCAAGTTGAGGTTTCTAACAGAGAGATCAAGTCCATCCTGGAAAAGATTGTGGGAGCTACAAGGAAGGATTGGTCTAATAAGCTTGATGATGCACTTTGGGCTTATAGGACAGCTTACAAGACTCCTCTGGGGACCACACCTTTCAACCTTGTGTATGGGAAAGCCTGCCACTTACCTGTAGAACTTGAGTACAAGGCTCTTTGGGCAGTTAAGTTACTGAACTTTGATATCAAGAGTGCCAAGGAGAAAAGACTTCTTCAACTGCATGAACTCGATGAGATAAGAATGGATGCTTTTGAGAACTCGAGGATCTACAAGGAGAAAACTAAAGCTTTCCATGACAAGAGCATCCTGAAAAGAGAGTTCAAAGAAGGAGATCAAGTTCTTCTCTACAACTCTAGATTGAAGCTGTTTCCGGGAAAGCTGAAGTCAAGATGGTCAGGGCCATTCAAGGTTAAGGAAGTTAGGCCTTATGGGGCAATAGTGTTGTGGAGTGCTGATGGAAGAGACTTCACAGTCAACGGGCAGAGAGTTAAGCTCTACATGACCACAACACCAGAGGAAAGCGGAACTGCAATCCCACTTTCTGACCCCACCTCCGCCTAACCATAAAAAGGCAAAGTCAAGCTAGAGACTTAAAACAAGCTCACTTGGGAGGAAGTCCCCATGTCTATCCTTGTACATATCTCTTTGAAATTTCTTTTTCATTATGTTTTGAGTTCTTTTGTTGAGGATAATGCAGATGTTTAGGGCATCGACATGTCGCCATAAGCTGGAGCGACCACCAGAGCGACCATGCCTAGTCGCTCCATGTCAGAGCGACTCCCAGAGCGATGGCCATAGGTCACTCGCGTTTTCTTCAAAACCAAGCTCGAATTGGACAGGCAGCGACCTCCTGAAGCGACCATGCCTACTCGCTCCACCCTAGAGCGACTTTCAGAGCGACTAGTCCACATCGCTCGCGAAAAGAGACGCGAAACGAACACCGGAGCGACCTACGTGCAGCGACCATACTTGGTCGCTCCAAACTGGAGCGACTTCCAGAGCGATGGCATATGGTCGCTCGGCCTTCTAGCCGAGAAGCAGAACAACCGCAGCGACCTCACGGGAGCGATGATGCCAGGTCGCTGCGACTCCGGTCCAGGTAAGTCATTTCTTCTTTAAACCGGGTTCACTTGAACCAAACCAACCCTAACCCACCCAGCTCGTGTTCTAACCCTAAGCACCCCTCTCCCACTCCCCTACCTCACCAAAAACTCACAAAACCTCCCCATACTCTCTCAAGGTCTCTCTCCACCAAAACCACCATAACTCCCTCAAAACTCCACCAAATCACCTAGTTCTTCTTGCTAACTCCAAGCTTTCACCCCTGTAGTCTGTTTCACCCTACCCAAGCACCATTTCCTTTCATCCAAAGCAAGGTATTGAGTTTTTAAATTCAATTTCGTAGGTCCATGAACCCTAAAATTTCAAAATCGAAATTTGGTCCTATTCTTGCTTGTTTATGGTGAAAAAGACTAGGGAAAGCTTATATAACAAGTAGGGTTGAAGAATCTATGGTGAAATTGAGTTCAATTTGATTTTTTATCAAATTAGGGTTCATGGATTTGGGGCTTTTCATTTGTGTCACTATTTGAGTGTGTATGAGGTTGAGATTGGTTTGTTAGAGTAGTTAGCGGCTTGATTCCTGTTGTTGGGTCTCTATCTAGGTGCTAAAACGGTTAAGTGGTTGTAATGAGTGAACTTGAGCTTAATTTGGTGAATCATTAGTTTACATTCGCTCTTACAGCTCTCACTTGCTATTTCTAGTCTTTCTCCACTTCACCCACTCATTTCCTTTGTGAGTTTTGACCTTTCTCAGGTACAATGGTTAGGAAAATGCATGAACAAAGAGATGCTGAGATTCTAGACCCCGAGCCAACTGGTTCCATCACTGGAGGTACTTCTAGACAGCGAACAATCGCTACAAAGAAGTCAGCTCCACAAGAGAAGAGAGCGGGAAAGGGTCCAGCGGCTCCAACCAATCAAGGGAGTGATGACGAAAGTGAGGATGATCAAACCCCTCAAAAGAAAGCAAAAATGTCCAAGGGGAAAGAAGTAGCTGTTGACAGAGACAGGGAGAAGACTCCCTCCCAAGATGAGCTGTACCACCACTTGATGGATGGGATTGCCTGGACTCCTACAAGGTTTGCCGACCTTGAATTGCTGAAAGAGTTGGGCCTAGATTCTGATATCGAGGCAATGGTTAGACATTTGAAGACCCCGCAGCTCCTCACCATGGCTTATCCTTTCTACAAGGACGCCTCCGCTCAGTTCCTATCGTCTTTAGAGGTCACCTACCATGAGACTCGCCATTTGCGACAAGGATGGGGCAAGATCAAGTTCAAGGTCCATGGTAGGGTGTACAACATGAACTTCAAGGACATTGGCCAAGTCATGGGCTTCCCAGATCAAGAAGACCCCTCGCTTCCCAGATGTGAGAACCTTCCTAAGAAGCTTTGGAAGTTGATCGCAGGAAACAAGCATCGAGCAGGAAGTGACAAGAACTCCAGCATCCGTCACCCATCTGTGCGATACCTTCATAGGATGCTTGTCCATGCCTTTTATCCCAGGAAGCAAGCAGGGAGTGTCACTGAGGAAGACTTGCGCCTCCTATGCCCAGCCATCAGGCCTTTCACTAACCCGGGTGAGCTACCTCTACCGAGCGAAGACATCTATGCTACATTCGGGATGGTAGGCTTCTTTGTGGGTCGTCTGGAGCATTACAAAAACTGGGCATGGACCACCACGGACAACAAAGCCAAGATTGGAATTGGCAACCTGATCACACCTCTACTTGAGTTTATGGGAGTCCGGTTGGGGAAAGCAACATGGGGTCCAAGCTTCATTGATGGCCCATACTTAAAGATTGCTACATACTTCAGTGGACGATATTGTCGAAACTATGTCTACCAATACACTTTGAGCGGTCAGCAGGTAGAGGTGCTACTTCCAAACCAGAGGCTAACAAGTTTGGAGAGACCTGGAGCAGTTCGTTTCGACATCCCCCAAGAGGCCTTCTTTAGAGGGCATGGACCTCTTGATCCCATGGCTGCATCAGGGAGCAGGAAGAGTGCCCCTATGAGGCGGGAAGAACCAGAGGAAGATACACCTGATCAAGTCTACGGTCCTCCGCGCTACTACTTCCAACCCTTCGAGGGAGTCCTCCCCCATGGCGCTCTTCGTGAAGCGCATGAGCACATCAACAGACTCCAGCGATGGAACAAAGCCCAGGACCGAGCCTTCTACAAGCTCAAGACCAAGTACAAGGAGCTGAAGAGATCAATGAAAAGCCAAGCCAGAGCTTCTGCCAAGTTTATGAAGAAGGTGGCTGATGTATTGGTTAGAGGAGGAGTAGCAGGATGTAGCTCGAGTGATTTCGTCGTCGGGAACACTTCAGCTCCGCAGCCTCGGCAAGAGAGTCCACCGCGCACAGATAGTCAGCTCGAGCGTGCTGGACGCAACTTCAAGGCTCCACAGTCTGCTTCTGGGAACAAGTCTCCCTCCTTCACCTCCTCAGATGACGACTCTGGTGACGAAGCAGACAGCGTACCGATGGGCCAATACGGTGCACCGTACACCCACTACAACGCTGCCTACAGCCACTACGACACACCATATGGCTATGGCGCTCCACCAGCAGGCTACTACCTTACCTACCCTGAGGAAGGCGGGTCAGGGGACGCCAACCCTGACAACTAGCAAGGTACTCCATTCCTTTTTCCTTGTACATACCACTTTTATTCTGCATTTTCGTTATCCTTTCGGGTATCTCTTTCAACTTAACAACACAGAGACCGTGTGAATTAAGTTTGGGGGAGGTACCAAGCATTTAATCATGTTTTCTTTGATCATCTTGAGTCTCATACATTGCATTGTACATACATAAATGCATAAAAAAACAAAAGAAACAACATGTAGTTGCATTCATCCTTTTAAGATTGAGTCTAGATCATATAGGTTGCATTCATATGCATTGGGAGCAATGATTGCAAATCACCTTGTAAAGAACACTTCTCAACAGCTCAAAATGACACCCTAGTTAGACATACCAAGTAGCTTAGGCATCTCTTTAAAGCCTTGCACGCTTCGAGCCTTGAAAAACTCTTCTTGAAACATGTTTGCTAGCTTGAAATTGACATTGTTCTTGAAACCAACTCCAATCTGAAATTTGGCTTAATAAACCTAAACTCTCTTGCATATGGGCACTTGCATACTTGATCATGGATCTCATACACATTTGGGTTACCTTACTCTATTTTAACCACCCTTTGTTAACCCAAATGGAACTCCTCACCTTTGAACCCAAGCCACTCCCTTGAGACCAAACATTTGATTTGCGTGAGTGAGGCCTCTTTTGATGGCTTGTCATGTGCAAAATCTTGAGAGTATTAGAGGCGACATAGGATTGTTCTCATCTCTTGCTAGCATAGAAACATGTTTTGAGCTAGCATCTAGGATGGTGAGTGGGTATGTGTTTTTAAGATGATATCTTGGGGAAAGAAAAAAGCCATTAGGGATCAAAAAGAAATGAAAAGAAGCTCTAGATTGTGTTAAAAGAAAACCCCCTCTAAAAAAAGAAGAAAAACAAAGAAATAAGTTTGGGGGGAGGAGATATTTAAAGAAGAAAAGTTAGAGCTTAGAAAAAAGAAAAAAATGAAGAGTCCCTAGTTGGCTGTGTGAATATAAAAAAAAAACATGTTCATTGGTGAGTGATGTGAGAAATGGTGATCTGGGGCCATGGGATGAAGAAGAGGGATTAGAACTTGTAATCACTTAGGAAAAGGGTAGAATGATGATAATAAGACTATGTATGCATGAGTTGCCTCTAGTCTTAGATAAATTTTGCATAATGATCAAGCTCCTTGTTCTTGAGTGATAGCCACTAAAAACTATGATGATGCATTTGAGCCCTCTTTTTCATTCTCATTAGACCATTCGCTTGCCTAGCCAAATGATTGAGATCATATGCCCATTTGTGAGAATTCACCCTGTGTTGTGTATGTGAATCAATGTGAGAGTTGGTTGAAAGAACTTGTTAATTGAAAAGCTTTGCACAATGCTAAAAAGAATAAGAGTTCTTTGACAGGCCTAGAGAAGCTAGAGTACAATAGAAGAGTGTGCTCATGCTACTTGTTATATCTCTTTAGGATGTCAAGTTGAGTGTTTAGATGTGTTTCTTTTGGTTATGAGCTCCCACCATCAAGCCATTCTCCATATGAGTTCTAGAAAGTTCACTTGTGGACAAGTAAAGGACAAGTTTGGGGGAGTTGATGTCTTGCATATTTCCATGTTTTTGTCCATCCATTTACATGCATTTTGATCATGTAGACTAGGATTTAGTCATTTCTAGGTTGCATTTTGCACACATGACTTCTTATCAGGTTCTGGAGTATTCCTTGGAGTTCTTGAAGAGGGTTGGAGGCTTTTGGAGCCAAAAAGGAGAGCTAAAGGTGATCGTGGGACAAGCAGAGCTGGAGCGACATGCCAGAGCGACCTCATGATGTCGCTCCCATTCAGAGCGACCTCTAGAGCGAGGCAGCCTGGTCGCTCGGCTCTATCTCGCTTTGTCGCTTGTGAAGGACCCTAGAGCGACTATGCGGAGCGATGAGCCAAGGTCGCTCTCCATCAGAGCGACCACCCCAGCGAGGAGCCTAGGTCGCTCGCAATTCAAGCAGCCGAGTTCCAGCCAGAGCGACCTCAGGGAGCGATGACCACAAGTCGCTCCCACCCGCAGCGACCCCACTAGAGCGACATGCATAGGTCACTGCGTGTTCCTGTTCAAACGAAACTCAAGTTATTTTAGGGACCTTTTGGTCATTTTGTTTTATGGTTACACATTTTCTAAACCTAAGTTAAGTACCTCTGTAAGCCGTTTTTGGCGGATTATCTTTTGTTCTTGAAGAAATACAGAAAAACCTTTCGGAAAGTTCATCTTCTAAGATCATTGTTTCTTTATTCTATTGTTCGTTCCTTGTTTATTCCATCACTCACATGATTAAGCTTGAATCCAGAATGGGTTTAAGAGGAATCATGATGATTAGTGAGTAGACCACTTTAGGATTCATGGGTTAGGGAGACTACGGGTGATTAGGTTAGATCTAGGATGTTTCAGTGTAGATTTCTCTTGTTCCTTGCTAGTAGAGTAATTGTAATGCATCTTTTGAGTTGGCCACTCAAGAGTTGATCTTTAGGCATTTCCCACTCATAAAGTGTTCGATGAAATGCCTGAGTCGACTCTCCCAAGCTTTTAACATTCTTTACCAAGGACACTTGTTGTTAAAGATGTTAAAATGGCTAGTAGACTTATTCTTAATGATTACTTCCATAACATTCAACCGAAGACATTTGATGTTTGAGTTATGTTAGTAAATGAACATCCATCTAGACATAGAGTTTGTTTAGAATTGTGTCTAGGCTTAATGTTGATAGTTTAATTCATCGCTTGCCATCCTTAGTTCAAACTTTAATCACCCAAGGTCTACTCCCCTTTACCCATGAGTTCTCTTTCATCTTAATTGTCAAAGTCATTTCATTATTCGCATCTAGCGTCTGTTATTGCAATTCAGTCTTAGTAGTAGTTCAAAAACCCAATCATTCATATGATCGCACTTAGATTAAGCTAGTACTTGCATTCTCGGTGCTTTTATATCCCTCAGAACTGGTTCGACAATCTTTTATACTACAATATTTGCCTTAGGAGCCTTGAAAACTCCTAACGTCACTCGATAACTCCCAACTTCGCCTCAAACTACGACGACTTATCCTTCGACTTAGAAAGCTCTTTTGTTAGCCGCTCAACCTTGGATCCACAGTCGTTGATCATCCCATTCATCAAAGACACGAGCTGCACAAATAAAGAGGAGTAAGAAAATAGCTAACATGCTAACGAAAGGAGATCCTTGAACTAAACCTTGATGCGGTACTGCATCATCAAATCTGAGCAAGAAGCTCCTAGGGGTGAGGGCCCAACCTCAACACCTTTTACGCATATCCTAATCTTAGCTTCCTCGGGATTGGCACAAGGCCTCTTACGACCTTTCGGCGTAACACAAAGAGTGGCACTGGGGACACGTAAACAAAAAAATATCCATCATGGCTGAAAGAGGAGGCATTGATTCAGGAGCTTTTCGGTATCAATAATAGGGATTGGAGTCGTGGATGAACTCGTTGGTTGTGTCATAGCATCCGCGGCAGGCGCATGCACTGTAACCATACTACTTTTACTCAGGCTGTTCATGGTGCTCAGCATACAACCGCTATACCTAGCCATAACTGCCCCTTAAGGTAACCTCTCTATATCCATCTACGACTTCCAGTGCAATTACGGAATCCTGTCATTCTTCAGGCCGGAAAGAATAGCATTCGACGCGATCAGTGTCACAAGATGGTCATCCTGTTCCTGACCTCGTTCTTCAGCCTTAGAAAGTTGATCGACAAGATTGGATGAGCAAGAAACTAGCTCCATGCCGGCTTCTTGAACGATGTGCAGTGCAGTACGATCCCGACGAGAGGAACATTCTAGAGATTAGGCTTTCTCCTTCTCGGCAATCCGGTATCTATGATAAATGATGTGAGCACAATTTACCTTACCCATTGCCTGAAACAAAAATAACAAAATAAACCACTATCTGAAACATGACCGGCTAAAAATTTTTTCTTACCAAAGCATTGGTCTGATAGAAGCGTTGATAACGGTCCAGTTGGCTGGACGGACCAAGCACTGACAACGGGGGTCACCAGATAGCCGGAACTAGCTGAAAAGATTATAACAGGAAGAACCATTCTGATTAAGGGGGAGAGCGCCAGAGTAGTCAAACGACATGGCATACTCCCCATGCACTATAACCGTTCCACCTTTACCAGAGCTGTTCATGGTGCTCAGCATACTCCCGATAGACCTCGCCATACCGGCCCCTCAAGATAACCTCTCTAGAGCCGTCTGCGACTTCTAGTGGAGTTACAGAATCCTGCTCATTCTTCAGGTTGGCAAGAACATCAGCATTCAACGCGATCAGTGTCACAAGACGGTCATTCTATTCCTGAGCTCGTTCTTCAGCCTTAGCAAGCTGATCGAAAAGATTGGATGAGAGAGAAAAAGCTCCAGACCTCCTTATTGAACGATGTGAAGTGCATTGTGATCCCAACAAGAGAAACATTCTAGAGATCAGACCTTCTCCTGCTCGGCGAGCTGGGATCTATGATAAAAGGTGTGAGCACGATTTACCATACCCATTTCTTGAAACGAAAAAAAACAAAACTAGATCATTATCTGAAACACGACCGGCTAAATTTTCTTTCTTTCGAAAGCATTGGTCTGATAGATGTGTTGATAACGATCCAGTTTGCTGGACGGACCAAGCACTGATAACGGCAACAGATAGCCTAAACTGGCTGAAAAGATCATAGTAGGAAGAACCATTCTGATTAAGGGGGAGAGCCCCAGAGTAGTGAAACGACATGGCATACTCCCAAAAGTTGGGAAGCACATTCCCCAAATCATCGCTAGGTACCAATCGCGGTACAATCCTTCTAGACGGGGCCACAAATCCTCCACTTCCGAAACCCTCTGTCCACGGCCTCCTCGACGAGGAGGTGATAAACCAGAATTATGAGGTCTCTACGGTGGAGCACCCTCTCGACTCCGTGCTCGCAAAAAACAGCAAGCAACCAGCGCTGACCTCGCCCTTTAGATAGAACTCATCGAGGAACCCGCGACACCGACGTCAGAAGGATCGACGAGATCTGAACAAGATGTTATCAGACAAAGACGGACAATAGAAGTCGGAGGGTCATCGAGGCACCCTAAAACCAAGACGATAATCGGACAATCAACATAATACAATTATGTGGTTATAGAACAACAAAAATCACTAACCTGAAAGGATACCCATGATACTAGCCACCCGAACTGGATTGAAATCAGACCAACCACGATGCTCCACAGCCTTCATCGCGTTAACCAAGGGGTCAATAAGAGAATTTCTAGGACGCACCACAAATAAAATACACACCATCAAAGCATAGACAAATTGATTTTGCGGGTCGCGTTCCAACATCGATTAACTTACTGGGATCAACGACCCACTCATACGAGACCATCTCAACAGGCGGACTAGGAAAAGAAGATTCATCCGCCTGAACGGAGAATAACTTTTTATCCCCGTCTAGATCATGATTATTTACGGTCATGATCACTCGGTTATTACCACCAAGGTTAAACCGACCAGGTTTCCCACTACCGGTCTGAAAGTAGTAATGGCCTCGAGAAATAAGGGGCCAATCGCACGTCTCAATTTGTATGAGACCACTACGCGGCCAATAATAGTCCGTACAGCGCCCAGAGTCAGCTGGGAAATAGTTATATGACGCCTTGTGCAATACTCGCAAAGTATAGTAGGGAGAGGAAACCAAAGATAACACTCCTTTTGAAAAGCCTCGTACATCGTAAAATACCCCGCAAGGGTTGACAAAGGTCTATCGGAGTCATGGGAAGAAGAAATATTACTTCAGCGGGAATCTCAAGTGATTCCCTGAATTTCTGGACCGATTCCGCTGAGGGCTGAGGGCTGGTGTGCCAGCATTTTCTTTTCTATTTTCATTCCTTAATCCAAGGTTGGTATTGGCACAATAGACATGTCATAAACTTAGAAATCAGATGTTATAGTTTTGTAGACCTTACGCATCAACACAACTAATTAGCACTAGCGGTAGCCTTTTCAATTCTGGTATATATGTGTTTTGTTACATTTTCATTACATAGGAACCGTTACATCACCAATGGAAGTGTTAAATTGCTGGTTCCACATAATGGCAGGTGTTGGGGAATCAATTTCGCCTTCTTCTTCAAAAAACGCATTATAGTTTAACCCAATTATGTTGATTCCAAACTGAGAAGAGAGTACTGATTTCATATTGATCGTACCTTGGCAGAATTGCATCTCAGAAGGGCGAAGAAATTGAGAAGATTGTATTGATTCCATATTGATCGTACCTTGAAGGGAAGATGCAATATTGCCAATCACATTGGCTTTGGAGTAATATTGAACCGTGGACAAGTTGGATAGCAGTAATGGACGAAGGGCCTTTCTTGTAACCACAAAGACATGCGCACTATCTCATGTTCTCTATGGAGGCAGTTTTTGATAGTGGTTTGCTCTCCCTATAAGAAACTGTAAATGCAAGAAAGATTTTTTTTTGTTTTTTTTAAAGAACAAAAGACCACATGCAAAGGAAAAGAGTAGATTTAAATGGAGAGATGATATAACCGTCGAACAACTCACACAACTATGTATAGTTAAGGAAAGTTCCACTAAATTGCGCTATTTCCCCTAATTACCAGACTGCAAACATGATTAATCAGCAAAAAAAAATCGCTTTTGGGTACTGTTAGATCAGCAATTTCTTTTGATAGTTACAGTTGCCTTAACAGAAAAATTAATTGTTAACCATTCAATTTAGATTCAAGAAAATAAAGTAACTACTTGTGTATCGACAAACTGGTCTGTTTGACAGAATTTGTGCATGTGTTTTTGACATGTGTTGCGATTGGTTATGTAGTTGAGAAATCGTGGTTCTAAAAATCAGTCTAGGCGCCCACCAAGGCGGTTGATATGCTCAAATTAACCTTCAAGGTACTCTCTCAAATATGAGGTTCGATGTAATACCTGAGGATTGAATCCACAAGGAGCGTGGGCGCACAATATACTTTAGATATTAAGATTAAGCTAGGTAGTAAATATAAAAGCAGTAAACAAAGCAATAAGGAATAGAACGATTTGTAAAAAAATAAGGAGAAAACACTATATCTAGGGATTTAACAATCAAGAGATTCAAAACTACAATCAAGGATGCTAAGGGTTTTATAAATTCAATTCTATAACTTGATTTAAATAAGTAAGATATCAAGTAGTGGATCTATCTATGTTTTAAGTCTTTGTTAACAACTCTCGTTGAGAAATAAGAATAGACCATCAATCAGTGCTATTGAACTTAGAATAGACCATAGATCGATGCTATTGAACTCAGTAATCAAAGGTTTAAGGAAGATATCTAGACTAGCTCGCGGGTGATTTGGCTCTAAGTTCAAAATTGTGAGAAACAAATACTTTGTATTCATGCTCATACCATGGGGTAGATTATATAGAGTCAAGATCATTGGCCACAGCGAATGATTATTAGACGTCCTAGATGGATTGAATCCATTTGTACATAAGCGAGATAAACATTACAAGGTTCTTCGGCAAATCGGGGATGTACATCTTGAAAGAGTTTTACTCCGCCGAATCTGACGGATGACACATTTCACCTTCTCTTGCTTGGTGCTCTACATGCATCTCATTGCTGCTGCAGTCATTTTGCTCTGATACATTCTCTTCAATCTGTCAGCAATGGGTAGATACCCATACGACTATATGGTACTTTGGTTCTACGTCATTCATGTCTAGGCTTCCATCTTGGTGCATCACAAAATTGAGACTTATCCCACCTTTCATCCTCTTTCCAAAATATCATACAATTGTTAACACAAACATCAATTGTATAGTATGGTAGGCCTAAATTGCGCATCAACCTTTATATCTCATAATGTGAACCGGTTGATTGGTTTCCATCTGGTAAATAATCTGTCAACATTTGGCATACCGAATCCACACATTTTTTACTCATATTATAATATGCCTTATTTTGCATAATCATAGAAGCTAATGATAGTTGGGAGTGACCTTCTCGACAACCATCATATAAATGATTTTTTCGATCCTTCTAACAAGTTTTGTAGAATTTCTTTGGATTGTTGATAGTTATCAAAACTCACATCTCCGCGAAATGCATCATTTACCATTTCCACATATCTATAATCTACTACATTACCAACTTATTCACTACCACTTAAATGTGGATCAACATAACTCGTTCCTAATGCCATGTCGATATATGCTCTATGTTTGTACTAAACATAATCGTCTTATATAAATCCTTAACAATATATATATGCTTTCAAATTCTTTGGCCCGGGAGAATTTTTCTCGTTTTTGCAACCACTACAAGGGCAGAAAAACTTACCACCACTGCTCTTCATTAGAAGCTGACTATTTGCAAAAGTCATGAGTTGCTCTACCCATGTTATGAACTCTTCTGCGAAGTTCCCTGTTTCTTCATCGATCCTCTTGTACATCCAACCAAATAAATTTGTATAATTGTAATTGTTTGTCAGCATATGAATGAACAATTTTTTTTAATTTCTTTCATGATTGATAAAAAATTGATAAGAGAGGTTTCAGTTCCTATGTATAGAATATTTTCTGACTGTTTACCTACTGTTTTCCAACTTATTTACCAACTAATTTTTTCAATCGTAAAAAAAAAAACAGGTACACCTACCTAAACACGCAATGCACGTGTTTGTACCGGTTTTTGGCGACTGAATGGTGACTTAGCCACCACATATTTCAGTAGGTAACCAGTCGCCAATTTAGCGACTGATTACCGACTGATATTTATCGACAACGGTTACAGTCACCTGTTAGTCGTAAATTAACGACTACATTGCGTCTCCTATTTGTAGTCGGTATTTAGCGACTGTTTCACAACTGATATTTCGTGGTCGCAGTTCAGTCGGTAAACAGTCAGGAAACGGTCGGTAAATATAGCGAATGCATATTCAAAAGGCTCATTAAGATTTGGACAGTCCCTCATTTGGGACCATCAATGATGCTTTGAGCTTAATTTCCTTGGAAGCATCCACCTTTTGAGTGACACTTTTTCTTTTGATTTTTGAGAATTTCTTGTAGTAGCTTGAGCTTTGATATTGTGTTGATCTTGGGCACTCCTTTTGAATTTTCTTAGTCTTCTCCTGGCATTGCCTTTGACATTTGAATCTCCGGTAGTTTCAATTAAGGGTAAATTGAAATGAGAAACCGTCGAGCTCGAAATGTTTGAAGGCTTCAGAGATGGTTGTGATTGTATCTTAACCAGTTCTTGAGGCTGAGTATGGAGAGAACGACCAGCAGAGATTTATGCAGACATAGGTTTTTGACCTCGAACATCCTGAGAAGGGGTTTGAGATGCAGTGTCTATGTCATATCCAAAGACAATTCCTTTACCTTTGTTTAATTTGGTTGTGATGGTCGGATGAGGGATCAACTGAAAGATTGACTTTTGAGAAATCAGATCTATTTCTGCTTCCTTAACTGAAGATATAAATCTTTGTTCTTTAACTCTTATGTCTTCACCATTAGCAGATATCAAATAATTATGCATTTCCTGCAACACTTGTGGAGCAATTCGAGGTCTTCCAGATACTGGATGTACACCAACTTGATCATCATTCAAAACCCAAAGAGAGGATCCGATTTAGAGAGAACCATATGATCCTTTGACTTTGTTGAGGATAGAGCTGAAAGTGGATTGAATATCTTCATTTGGTTGATCCTTGACCACAAAGGGACATTGTTCTTTCGCATGGGTCAATCTTTGACAAAGATAGCATCTTTCTGAACTTTTTCATAGTAAAAGTACACCGTGTGTTGAAGACCACCACGAAGATCGAAGATTTTGAACTTTTTCACAGGTTTTGAGACATCAAAAATGATTTTGACCCGAACAAAATCATGTCTTTGAGATTTCTCCGGATCAAAAGCTACTTCGTCTACATGACCAATGAGTTCTTCAATTGCTGTAATCGCCGCTTCAGTGTAGTGATTCACCAGAATATTCTTGATTCGAACCCATATCGGTACATGCTGAAGATAATCAGGTGGAGGCTTTTCAATCCATCTGTCGATCGCAAGTCCCCATTCATTGTAGGTTTTCATGCCCTTCTCCAAAACCTCTTCTAGACCATATGCATGCTTGAAAATGAACTGTAATCTTTCATTTGTGAGAGCCACACCCCGAACTCAATTATGCCTCTGCCATTTCCTTGGCATGTCAAGAATCAAGCTTGCCATGTTTTGATGAGAAGGGTTGAGAAGGCGTCCGATGAGACTGTTTACATTCCTTTCGCACGAAAATAATTGAGGAAGATCTGGCATGTCAAACGGAGTATCTTCATCATCATTTAAAGACACTGCAAGCATCACTTTGTCCATTTCAGATGACATTTTGTAGTAGTGATCTAGCGATTAGATCTTAGAAGGCGTATGCTTGATAAGAAACAAGAAGGATTTTAGATCTTGATTTTTTACTGAAAGAGACCCTAGACAGAATACCAAAGCTCAAAAAGAGAGTCCAGAGCTCAAGAGAGAAACTTCTGGTCCTATAATATACTACAATATAAAGGTAAAATAGTAGACGATTGGAATCCAATCACAGGTAAAAATAGTAGACGATTGGAATCCAATCACAATAGTATAGACGATTTCAGAGGAAGCTAAGTTATTATTTATGCTCATATGGACTTACAGTAACATTCTAAGCTACACTTTTCTTCAAGTATGTTTTTTTTATTGAACTCTTCAAGTACGTTTACAAGTTTAACTTAAAGCTAAGAAATTAAAAATATAGCAATACTATTCAATTGGATAACTTTATGCTGCTCAGCGAATTACGTTTCATAAAACTGCAATATTTCTCTGAGCTTAATATTTCTATGGGAACCTCATGCAATTACTTTTCCATGGCATAGTCTGTTCATTTTGTTCATTTCTCTCTATATTGTTACTGGAAAATAATAATGTTCTGTTTGTTCATTTTTACTGAGATTTCTAAAATCTGCAAATGCTTACAGTTCATACAACTTCTGTTCAATCTGCAAATCAATACCCCGAGAATGAACATACGCCCATCTAAATACTGAAAGTTTGATAGATTTATAAATTCAGAAACTTATAACAGTTTTTTTTTTTGACATCGAGTAACCAAAAAGAATCTAAATCACTCCAAAAGGCTAGCCACATGAGCCAGCCAAACAGGAGTCTCAACACAGAGGATGGAAAGGGGTTCAGTACATGCTCAAATTGCTTTCGCAAGGCAGTCTGCTCTTTGTTTCATACCACACGTTAGATAAGAGATAGAGAAGCTTGTAAAGGTCTGCAATGTGACCATTATATCTTCGAGAGATTCCCCCATGGCTGGTCAATCTTCTACTTCTTTTATCAGTTTAACTGGTTGACTGCATTCCGTTTCAAAATGTACTGCTCGGTGTCCTTGTTCCAGCATCATCTTCATGTCCCAGAGTAAGGCTTCCGCCTCGGCCTGCAAAGGAGACACGATGTTGCTGCAGTTCTTCATTCCCAAAAGTGTTATCTTACCGCTTTCCATAAACACCACGCCCTGTCCCGTCGTCCTATCTACGTGGGTCCACGGGGCATCAACTTGGCAGCAGGTGCCACTCCTGTCTGTGTTTCTTTTCCCGTTACTGTCGTTATCGGCAGCCTGTCTTGCTACCACAAGGTCATCGTTAATCTCTAGGATAATCTTCGCCACTTTCCAACTCTTTCCCTTTGCTAGTGACAAGTGGAGTGTATCGAGGGGTGATGTTTCAGCTCCATTGAAGAGTTTGTTGTTCCTTCCTTGCCAAATATACCACACTATCTAGATGAACGGTTCGGAAATTTCTTTTGAGACGCCTTATTCCACAGCTCTCCAGAGGAGGTGATCTATGTTTGTGAACAAAGCAATACACGGGAATACGCCCGGAAGAGATAGAATATCCGATAAGGCCCAGAATTTCAATGCAGGGGGACATTCAAACAGAATGTGATTGAACGTCTCTTCTTCTGCGCCACATTGAAGGCAAGACCGGTCCGTTGCGCAGTGTCCGTCACACAGACTACTCGCAGACGTAACAAAACCTGATATCTCCTGCCAGAGAAAGTGTTTGATTTTTCTTGAAGTACGGAGCTTCCAGACCTTTTTCTTTAATTTCGTTACATTAGGTTCTCGGACACTATATTCCACAAGAGCTCTTCTTTGTTCATCAGCGGGCTTGTACCCTGCCTTCACAGTATAGACTCCTGATTTCATATGTTTCCACAGATAACCATCCTTCCTGCCTATCTGGCTTGGTTTAATTGACAGAATTTCTGGTACATCCGATGCTTGGACTAGTTCTCTTATGAGTTGTCCGTTCCAGCTTTTGGTATTGTAGGAGATCAAATGATGTACCTTCAGATCACGATCATATTCTTCACGCACTGGTAATGCTTGTTTTGCTTGATCGTCCGGTAACCACCAATCCTCCCATACTTTAGTATCTTCACCCGTACCAATGGTACGTTGAAGGTCATCGCTTAGTACTGTGCGAGCTGTCCAAAGACTTCTCAACCCGTACGATGGATTACTTGCTTTTCCAACTATCATCAGATTCGAATGGCGGTAGTAGTGACCTTTTAAGACTCTTGCTAAGAGCGAGTTTGGGTACACAAGAAAGTGCAAGACTTGCTTAGCGAGCAAGTCAAGGTCTCTAGAAACAAAGAAATTAATAAGAACAACTTTTCTTATTAGCTTTAGAAACTACTCAAAACTAAAGCTCTCAATGCTTCTCTCAGATCTTATGATCTACTCTCTTAGATCTTATGATCTACTCTCTTAGATCTTATGGAACACCTCTCCATAGACCTATATTTATATTGAAGGACAATTCCCTTTAACATGTGGAATAAGAAAAACACAAACTAACCTAAATAGAAAACTTCTTTTTCCTATTTCTAGATTTCCTTTTTGTGTTTATCTTAACATATTAAACACTTATTAATATGTTAAGTTTCCACAAGCTTGGAATTACCCAACAATCACCCCCTTAATTCCAACTTGAATTAGGGAGATCAATTTCTTGAACTCCAATTAAGCTCCTCATCTGCTTGAACTTAATTCTTGATAATTGTTGTGTAAGGATGCTGGCCTTCTGCTCAACATCCGGAGTTTGCTTGTATTGACTTAGAACACCAACTGTGTAACACACGTTTAGTCTTGTGTGAAGTCGATACCTCAAACATCCTATGCTTCTTCTGCATTCTGTAGCCTTTATCTCTGGCTCATCGTGAGTCGTGTTACACACTTCCATCTTTGTGTCACACAACAAGTTACACGCTTCCATCTTTGTGTCACACATAATTCCTTGAGCATAACTCTCCTCTTTTATCTTGATTCCGTCTGCTCCATGAATCTTGTGATACACTGATTGCTTCGTGCACTTCTTAAAGCTCATCACCTTTAGGACATGATCGAGTATTGTGTTCCATACTCTAGGCGTTTGGTGTAACCCATGCAACGCCTTGTGTAACACATAGACTCGATCTTCTTCTCCGTTCCTTACAAGCTCCCATGCCTTGTTTATTGTGATAGACTCTAATTCGGCCACCATTGCCTCAACCCATTCTCGCACGTGTTCTGCTTCAAGATAGTTCTCCGGCTCCCCATCCACTGTGAGCAACAGCATTGCACCTTCTTGATCTGCATGTAACACATAGTCATCGAGATATCTTGGTTTTGATATGGCTCGGCCGTGTCTAGTCACCAACGGTTGACCCCCACCGTCTTGGTTTTCATTGTGATCAGTATCTGCTTCTTCCTCCTCCTCATCTTGGTTTATAGCCTCCTGCTCATGATCCTCACCTTGATCATTGCCTTCTTCTATATCACCCTCATGTGGAAGCTTAAGCATACTTGGTTCACAATCAGCTTGGTTTGTTGTAGACGACCAATCCCAAGCTTTTTTCTCATCGAATATCACATCTCTACTCACCATCACCTTCCCTGCGACTGGATCATAGAGTCTATATGCTTTGGAACCCGGCTCAGTTCCAAGATTGATCACGCACTTTGATCTCTCATCCAACTTCTTCTGTTGTGTAACACTAACCTTCGCATGTGCTACACAGCCGAATATCCTCAAGTGCTCGATATTTGGCTTCTTCGATGTGAGACACTCATATGGCGTTTGATCCTTCAAGGCCTTTGTAGGAACTCTATTGATGAGGTAGGTTGAATGTCGTACAGCTTCCCCCCATAAGTAGTTCGGCAGCTTCATTGCCTTCAACAAACTTCTCGTCATCCCCATTAAGGTTCGGTTTCTCCTCTCCACTACACCGTTTTGCTGAGGCGTGTAAGGCGCGGTCAGGTGCCTTTTAACTCCATTCTTCTCGCAAAATAGATTAAACTCAGCTGAGGTAAACTCTCCTCCTCTATCGGTGCAAAATGTCTTAATGGTTGAACCGCTTTGCTTCTCTACACTTTCCTTAAACCTTTTGAACCGATCGAATGCCTCACTCTTCTCCTTCATAAGTATAGTCCACATATACCTGGAGAAATCATCAATCAGGACAAAGACGTACTTGTTATTTGCTGGCGTTGGTGGTGTGATTGGTCCACACAAATCTCCATGCAATAACTCTAATGGCTTTGTCGCACGAAACATGGCTTTGGTCGGGAATGAATGTCTAATTTGCTTCCCTGCTAGACATGCGTCACACACGCTTTCTTCGTGTGTTACACACGGCATTCCATCGACCATCTCCTTCTTCACCATGTTGTTCATCACGCCATAGCTTATATGTCCTAGTCGAGCATGCCACCTCCACGTAGCATCCTCATCCCTGACATGTAAACACTGCGGATAACTAATCTCCATCGGGGTCTTGTAGAGACGATTTGGAGATCTTGTTACACGTACAAGCAACCTGCCACACGAATCTGTGAGTGTTAAATAGACATCTTTCATGTTGACCTCACATCCGTTTTCTGTTGCTTGACCAAGACTCAATATGTTGTGCTTTAGGTCGGGTATATAGTATATGTCTTTGAGTGCCTTCCTCTCACCAGTCTTGCACACAAAGGTAACAACCCCTTTTCCTTCGATATCAACACACGATCCATCACCAAACTTCACCTTCCCTTTGGTGTTGAGATTCAAACTCGAAAAGAACTCCTTATTTCCCGTCATGTGATTGCTCGCACCATTATCCAAATACCAAACACTTGCACTGGCTTTGTTGATATCAAGATTCTTCGGAATCACCTTATCTTCATTCAAGAAAACCACCTCGTGTACATAGAGTGCATCGGCCTCTTGTGTCTCGTTTAGGTTAGTCTCTTGATTCTTCACTGACTTCTCGGGACAGACAGTTGCATAGTGACCCGGCTTGTCACATCTCCAACATATCACCTTTGATCGATCCCTTCTTCGAGTTTTTGACGTCCGTGTGTGACACATGATTTTGGTTGTGTGACACACCTCGACCTCTGCCTCTTCCATTACGTCCTCTACTTCTACCACGAAAATCTCCATAACCCCTCTGATTATGGTGATTATTATCTGAAAACATGAGCTTCCCTTGGTCTTCTTTCTGAGTTTCTTCCCCTACACGCTCCTCGTACGCCTTTAACCTTCCAACTATATCCTCAAAACCCGTCGAGTTGAGGTCTAGGAACTTGTTCTAAGGACGCTACAATCTGGATGTACTTGTGCCTTGGAAGACCCTTCAAGAACTTTTTAACCATCTTGGACTCTTCTATGCTTTCTCCCAACGAGGCTGCCTTGGATGCTAGACCTGATATCTTCCCCGCAGAATCATCTACGGTATCGCTATCACCCATCTTCAACCTGTTGAACTCCGTCATCGATGTCTCGAATCTCGCCTTCCTTACACGATCATCTCCATGGTGTCGCGACTTGATGGCATTCCAGATCTCTTTCGATGCGCTTTGTTCTCCCACCTGGAGAATCAAACTGTCGGGCATAGATTGATACAAAAGAGCTATTGCAACATCGTTCTTCTTTTGATCATCCGAACCAGGTTCTATCGTGTCCCACACTTCATGAACACGCATCATAACCTTCATCCTCGTCGACCAAACTATGTAGTTTGTCGATGATAACATAGGACATTGGATGGATGTAGATCCAAAGTCCGTTGAGTGTGGTGTAGCCCTAGTCACGTCCGCCATCTTGCGTTCGTGATCTCTTAGCAGTCACCAGGATCGAAGCTTCAACTTAAGCTTAGATCGAGTCTCCAACCTGAGGCTCTGATACCAATTCAAGGTCTCTAGAAACAAAGAAATTAATAAGAACAACTTTTCTTATTAGCTTTAGAAACTACTCAAAACTAAAGCTCTCAATGCTTCTCTTAGATCTTATGATCTACTCTCTTAGATCTTATGATCTACTCTCTTAGATCTTATGGAACACCTCTCCATAGACCTATATTTATATTGAAAGACAATTCCCTTTAACATGTGGAATAAGGAAAACACAAACTAACCTAAATAGAAAACTTCTTTTTCCTATTTCTAGATTTCCTTTTTGTGTTTATCTTAACATATTAAACACTTATTAATATGTTAAGTTTCCACAAGCTTGGAATTACCCAACAGCAAGGCGAGGTTAAACTCGAGAGTCCCGAAAACCGATACCTCCATCCTGTCGTGATACACAAATCTTATCCCACGCTACCCTGTAAAATCCTCGATTATTAGCTTTTGCACTCCACGAAAATCTTGATATTGCTCCTGTCACTCTTTTATGGATCTCTTGAAGTAATAAAAATCAAGACATTGTATACTTCAGTATAGCCTGTTCTACTGATTTTATTTGGATTTCCTTGCCTCTTTAAGAGAGCTGACTAGCTTCCCATGATTTGACTCTAGACTTAAGTCGTTCCTGAACATATGCGAAAACATGCTTCTTGGATTCCCATAACTTCTCTGGCATCCGGAGGTACATACCCAAACCTCATTTCTTGTTGATTCCAATCGCCCTTTTTAGATCTTGTTTCGTGAACGTTATGACCTTAGAACCGAACATAACTGATGATTTTTTCTTTATTCAGTTGTTGTTCTGAGGCGTAACCATATACGTCAATAATTCTCATAAGTTCTTGGCATTGGCTCGGCTCGGCTTTGCAAAAGAATATACCGTCATCCGCGAAGAGCAAGTGAGAGACCTTCGGGCAAGATCGAGCAATCTTCAGACCCGTGATCTTCTTTGAATACTCTGCCTCTCGGATCTGAGAGATTAGGACTTCATTACAAATAATAAATAAGAATGGCGATAAAGGATCGCCCTGCCGGAGACCCTGGGAAGGAGTAATGCTGCCTCTTGCATCACCATTTATTAGCACTTGGTATGATACCGATGAGAAACAGTTCATGATCAAGTGTATCCATTTCTGATTGAATCCCATCTTTTCCATTAAGGCTTAATAAAAACCCATTCCACTCTATCGTACGCCTTGCTCATATCTGTCTTGATAGCAATGTATTTGGATTTGCTGCTCTAGTTTGTTCTTAAGTTATGAAACATCTCCTGAGCGACCAATATGTTATCGGTTATTAGATGTCAAGCCACAAAGGCTGATTGAGTTTCAGAGATTAAATCAGGTAGGATTCGTTTTAGTCGGCTCGATAGGTATCTTTGAAATAATCTTGTAGCTAACGTTACAAAGGCTGATGGGGAGAAACTCAGTCATAGCCCCAGGTCTTGCAGTCTTAGGGATCAAACAAATGTTCGTCTGGTTTATCCTTTCATCGAACTCCCCGATTCAAAGAATCCTCAAACCATGCTGATGACATCTTTCCTACGACATTCCAGAACCATTGACAGAATAAGCTTGTCATCTTGTCTGGTCCTGGTCCTTTCTCTTGATTGATTGTGAAGACTGCTTCCCTGATCTTTTTGTTTGTGACCGGGGCTGTCAATATAGTATTCATATCCTCGTCAATGTCTCAGTAACAAACTGGATACTCTCTTCATAACTTAAAGGGTTTGATGATTCGAACAAGTTCTCAAAATATTCTACTGCGACCTATTCAGTCTCGTCTTCTGTTTACACCAAAGCCCCATTGAATTCCTGAGCTTAGTAATTTGATTCCGGGTCCGGAGTTGCTTAGTCTTTGCATGGAAGTATTTTGCAATACGGTCGCCTTATTTTAGCCAAAGAGCACGGCTCTTTTGTCTCCAATATATTTCCTCCTCTCTGTAAGTGGAGCACAACTGCCATTTAAGCTCGAGTTCTTCTTCGCTTGATATACTATCATCATTCTGTGCCTGGTTGATTTTTGCTTTCAGTTGCTCTATCAGTTTGGCGTTTTTGGATGGGTTATTCCTGTTCCAATAAGATATCGCTTTCATGCATTTTTATATTATATCCACCAGATCGCTTTGCAGGTGGCGATTATCTTCCCTCCCCCATTCTTCTCTAACTGACTCCGTGAAACCTTGCTTTCCAAACCAGCACCTATCAAACCGAAAGTTTTGAATTGGTCTGGATGCTCGCGACTTTATTCTAGCCAAGACTGGCCGATGATTAGAGCCCCATCGCAAAAGATACTCCACATTAGTGTGGGAAAAAATATTGTGCCAATCTTCGTTTCCGACAGTTTTATCATGGCGACATTGGATACGTCCATTCTTCCTCCTTCCAGCCCATGACATAGCATTTCCCTTGAAGGGAAACTCAATCATGCGACAGTTGGCCAACATAGTCTTAAAGGGAATAAAGGAATTCTCCTATCTCTTTCTGCCTTCTTATTTTCTTCATTGATTGTTATTTCGTTGAAATCTCCAATCATCATCCATGCTCCTGATCGTGCAGTGCTTATCCTTGTGAGACTTTCGCATACATTTTCTCGGTATTCCACCACCGGATCCCCATACACAAAAGTCATATATAATTTATGGCCTTCTATCTGCGCTTCAATATCAATCATACGAGCATTTGAGTAAAAAATCTTCACCGTAGAGTCATTCATGTAAAACAAAGCCAAACAGCTTACCCGAGGGTTCCACTATGAAAATCTTATCGTAAACAAATTCAAATTGTAAGTCTTGCATAAAAGAAAAAAACATTTTTTTTTGTTTCGGAAAGAAAAAGAAAACTAGGAATGAAGCAGCGAAGCAACTGCCGCAAGTGTTGCTTCGTCAAGTAGGCGCCAGCCCCTTGACAGTTCCATGAAATTGCATTCAAATATGCTTACTGGTTGGTTTCTGGGACACCACCAAACCTGATACACTGGGTTTCCCCCATTAAGGGCAGAAGGATACACATCAAACAGAGGGACTTGAGCCGAAGAGCGTGACAATGGAAGACGAAGCTGTCTAGATACCTTACTCTTTGGGGAGGACCTTCCACGTGCTGCTAGCTTCTTCGACGCAGCCGCTCCCTTGACATTCGGACTCCTAGGTCCCTTTTCCTCTTCCATGCTACCATTAGAGGCCTAGCAGGGCCAAACTCCCTTGCTCCTCTCCCAGAATTCCGGAGAAGGCCTTGGCATGTCGAGGAAGTTAACTGAGCTGTAGCTAGACCTGACTGGCTTAATTCTTTTTGATCGTTTTTCTTTATCCCTTCTCCTGCCCTCAACTCAGATATTGCCATTGGGATAGTCTGCTCCTGGGTTTTCTGATGTTTCTCATTGACAAGTCGGTCCTGTTCCATTTTATGTTATTCCTCCAAGAGATCGTCAACATTTTCTAATTCTTCGTCTAACAATTCTCCATCTGCATCTGGAATTGGATCAGTGTACAGCTCCACCATCTTCTCGAAAGCTTCAGTGTCCATTAGCTCCCCTTCCTCCTCCATAGCATTATCGAGAGGGTTAATTCCTTAAGGTCAGTTTTAATTTTCGTCTCCTCTTGATTCTTCCATATTCTTCTTCCCAGTACCCTCTCATTCCTCGACTTCCAAGGGCTCCATCTGCTCCTTTCCCATTGTCCCCTGTTCACGAGTCACTCTGAACTCACTTCGGGATCTCTAATTATAAGAGTTCCTCTTCCTGAGAGGGGTCTCACCGGACCAGGGGAAGAGTCTCGGGCAATGGCTTTTACTTTCAGTGTACGTATTCGATCATCTTCAGACTCAACAAACAACCGACACATTGATCTCACTCCTCATATCTCCTCCTTGACTGTGTTGGACCGGTCTCCATTCCTTAGTAACTTTCTGCGGGGAGTATCGAGGCCGACCACTCGACTGTCTTCTGTCTTTTTGGCTCTCAGGTGGAGCTGAGATTGTACGTTGCGAATCTTGCATGGCACTTCTTCGAGGACTGTTCCTACTTTCACTCTAGAAGTCGTTATTGCTTCTTCTTCTCCGAGTTCTTCTATCAATTGAATTCCAGTTGGGTTGGGGATGGTTAGTCTAGGGTCTTAGTCTGAGTTCTTCATATTCTCGATAGTTTTTAGCTTTATCTTCGGGTCAGGTTCTAACCGATTCCTTTCCGATTTGGGTCCTTCGGATCTTAAGCATTTGGATTCTATAGGTACTTGGGAATTTTTGGTTCGGATTCGGGTAGGTTCCTCACGGGTCCTGGTCGAATCGGGCCTATAATTAAAATACCTATAAAATACCTATTATTTTGGATTCATAGAAGGTTCATGTATTTAAGAGAAACGACTCTAAGTAGCCAAAATTGATCAATATTCTAGCCAAAATCTATCAAAATTTATCTAAAATTTTGTAAAATAACCAATATTAAACTAATAATAATTGAAATTAAACATTTTTCACTGTAAATTTGATATTTAAAGTTTTATATTGCATGAAAAATGTTATAAAAGTAATAATGAAGATTACTAACGGAAAACATTTCAACTAAATTATAAATTAAAATATAGAAAATAGAATACATGAGATTATGGCTATGGATATTCATATTTTTAAGTCGGGTATGAAGCAGTTCTTTTGGGTTCAGGTCCATTCGGATTGATTTTTTTAGGTCCTGGTCTATTCGGGTCGGTTCTTTTCGGTTCTAGTTCTTTTCGATAGAGCAATTTTAGACTCAATAGATACTTATAAATTTTGTATTTGGTTTCGAATCAGGTGTTTTTGGATCGGTTTTAGTTTGAATTTTCGGGTTCGGGTAAAATATCTAGGCCTGGAATCATTCACCGTAGTTAAGGGATTGTGGTGTACATAATTAATTACATATATTAACTTTTAAGCAGAACTTTGTGAATAACTCCCCGAAGAATACCATGTCAGTTGGTTCTTTCAATTTATTACAGTTGATGAAGAAATATAGAAAGTATTATTTTATTAGAGATGAAATAGGAAAATAAATTGGTGTTGTGAAATAGATTGGAATCGTATATAAAAATTAAAGAAACTAGGTGGCTGTCCGCAAATTTACGGGTATAAATATTGTATAAAAATATGTATATTATATATAATACTATAATTTTGAACAATAATTAGATGTATTAAAAAGATAAATTTTTTAACTCCAAATATTTTGAAAATATAAAAATTAGTGCTGTATTTAGAAGTATGTGATTTAGTGATATTTAGTAATATTAATATAAATCACTAAAATATTTATAATATTTGATTTTGATCATATAGTTAACAAAAGTCATTATTACTGAACCTAAAAAAAAAACCATTTTAAAACACTTTATAACCATCACATTATCTTATCTATCATCTATTAATTTTTAATGCAAATTAATTCTTAGTTGAGAAATTTTCATAGATTTGATGCAAATAACTAACTAATATTAATATATGCAATTATCACATTAACTTCTCCAATACATATTATGCATCATATTTAACTTCTTATTATTTTTCGCTTTATTATTTCTTTCTTTTTATCACATTTTAACATGCTTCGCTAACGTTTTCTTAATTTTTGTACATCTTTTTCCAAATATTTCTATCTCTTACTAAGTATTAACATAAACCAAACAATTAATCAATCAAATACCTATTTTAGAATCTCTTTTCAATCATCACATTATATGACAAATTCAAAATATTTTATAATTAGAAAGCTCTTACCTGGTCCGTTGAATATAATCCTTTCAATCTTCACAGTTTATATATTAAACGACTAACGTATATATTTTCCAGTGTACATTGCAACTATCATACATTTTTATAAATATTTAATTATCAAATTACTTTTATTTATTTTTGAACTTAAAACAAAAAAAAAGTATATTGAAAATTTCTCCATTTCTCCAAATTTTCTATTTTCTCCTGTAAACGATTTATATGCTCATAAACAATTTTAATATTCTGGTACAATGATTTTAAAAGCTATACTAAATAATTTTTAAATTTTAATAAACAGTCTATAAATAATTTATAAACAATATATGAACTTATAAGACAGTAATAGTTTTTTTTTACAGCAAAAAGTTATTCCATTACTCAGACTTGAGGTGGCATGGGTAATCATACCGGAATAGAACAACCAAAATAACATAGTTTGCGATGAAAGGAACGAGCTGTCCTAGCTAAGGAATCAGTTATTCCATTTTGCGTCTATGGGATGTAAGACATCTTGAATTCCTGTAGCAACAGTTGAATCGTCTTGATTGCTTCCAGTTCAGTAGCAAAGCTTGACCATGCTTGAGGATTCTTGAGCATTGCAATCACGTCTTTGCAATTTGTTCCAAAGTTTTGGCATTCCGAATGTTGAACAATACATTCTATTGCCCATCTCAATGCCTCCAACTCCGTGTGCAACGCTGCTTTTTTCTTGCTAAGTTTCGCGTTCCCATCAGTTGCGTCTTCCCGTGATCATCCTTCCATACCCATCTGCATCCACTAAATTGCGAATCAGAGGTCCAGGACCCATCGATCATGCATATATTAAGTAAGCTTTGAATTCGGGAGTCTTCTAAGGAGGACTCGTGTTGTGTTAAAGATATCATCTCATTTGCATTATACCAGGCCTGACATTCACTTTCTACATGTTTGACTAGTTCCAAGGGATCTCTATTAATTCCTCTAAAGAGTTTATCATTCCGAGCTTTCCACAGAATTAAGATATAGTTATATACAAATATAGTTATTTATGTTAAATATAATTATTACACTGATTTATCTATAAATAATTTTGTTCATTATATTATGTAGTTTATAACTACAAAATAATTATTTAAACATTATTACTCTTGTTCTTGAACATTATTTCTAGTTTTACTTTTAATTGTTAGATTTAATTTAAATAAAATTAAAAATCATCGACCAAGAAAAGTATAATAATTTTCTTACAACCTCACCAATAATCGACATTTAATTAACTTCTAGTTTAATATATAATTTCTATTTTCTTTTATATTCTGTTTAAAAAAGTTTAAATTCTTATAAATGATTTTGGAAGCCATAATAAATAAAATTTTGGAATTTTTAAATCTATATAAATGATTTATAAATCATATATGGACATTATAAGAAATTAAAATTATTGTAATATTACATGTACGAATATGAATATGAAATTGTTTTTGAACACAATTTGAAATTATTTCTTTTAATATATATTTAACATTATTCATTACTTTTATAGTTTGGGAAAATAAAAAAGAATTAAATCAAACATTATTACTCGTTCTATAATTTTGAAAAATAATTATGATAAAGTATTGTTTGTAATATCATTTATAGTATTTGGCAAATGGTATTAGTTGGTTATAAACTTACTTCTCATTTTAGATCTAATTAAAAATTAAAAATCATTGACCAATCAATTACTAACAATTTTCTCAATACTTCACCACTGATTGACATAGAAGCAAAAGTTATTAAAGTGAATTCTCAATTAAGATATATGATGAATTTTCTTTTATGTGCTCTGATAAACAATTTTAAAGTTCTTATAAAAGGATTTTGAAAGCATAACAAATAATGTTTCGATTTTTTTCTTAAATTTTATAAATGATTTATACATATATGGACATTATAAGAAATTAAAATTATTGTAATATTGTATATATGAATATGGATATGAATTGTTTTTCTTAACACAGTATGAAATTATTTATATTAATATATATTAAAAATTATTCATTATTTATATAGTTTAAAATATAAGAAAGAATTAAATCAAACAGTATTACTCTTTCTATAATTTTGAAAATTAGTTACCATAAGCTATTTTGTAATATTATTTAAAATATTTGGCAATTTATATTAACTGGTATAACCTTACCTTTTATTTTAGATCTATTTAAAAATTTAAAAATCATCGACCAATCAAATTATAACATTTTTCTCAAGACTTTACCAGTGATTGACATGTAAGGAAAAGTTTCTAAAGTGATTTCTTAATTAATATATAGGAGGATTATAATTATTTTCTTAAGATTTAACCAATAATCGACACTTAAGCAAAATTTAATTAAGTAACTTCTCGATTAATATATAATTTATATTTTTCTTTTATTTGCTCTTATAACAATTTTAAAATTTTTATAAAATGATTTTGGAAGCCATAATAAACAAGTTTTGAATTTCTTAAAAAACTTTATAAATTATTTATAAATCATATATGGACATTATAAGAAACTAAAAATTATTGTAATATAATATATATGAAACTGAATATGAAATTTCTTTTGAACGCAGTACAAAATTATTTATATTAATATTTATTGAAAACTATTCATTATTTATATTGTTATATATAAAAATATTAAATCAAGCATTATTAATGTAATTTTTACATTTAATTATCATAAACTATTGTTTGTAATATTATTTAAAATATTTATTAAGTGATATTAATTGGTTATAAATTTACATTTTATTTTAGATCTAATCTCCTAGATATTATTTGGGAAGTGATTTGCCACATGTCATTACCATATTGATTTTATAAGAAAATGATGACAAGACCACTAACAATGATGACATGACTTGAAGTTAATTGTGACTTGAACATTTACAATTAATATTGACTTATTTACAATTAATATTGACTTATATTTTTGGTAAGATTTTATAATATGGTAATCACTCATAAATCATCATTAATATAACAATAAATAATATAGAAGCAGAAATAGAAATATAAATTTATTTTATAATTTTCGAAATATCATTTAATTTTATTTTTAATTATATAATTTTATTATTAAAATAAATTATTCAAAGTTATATGCATGTTTTCTTAATAAATTGCAATTTCTAATTCCAATAATATTAGTTTCTTTTTAATATCTATAAATTAAGAAATATTATTTATTTTGACGTTTGATAACTATTTAGCTAACAAAAATCACCCCTTAATTTTATAGAATAATTTAATATATTTTAACCAAAATACATAAAATTTCTTTACAAGATTATAGTTTTATAGTATCCACCTCGTATCACATGCGACCACACCCTCTCCCTCGTGGTTTCGATCAAAATGTCTCTTGTTACGTCTCAATTGGAGTTTCGTTGATGTTTAACAATAAAAACAGCAAAGTCACATTTTCTCGTGAAACTTCAAATCACACGTATAAAAAAGTAACAATTAAACTCAACACCATTGTTATCTCAACTATTCAATTGGTTTTATTATCTCGTGGAACCAAAGATGTAGGAACCACATAACCAAAGATGTAGGAACCGGCATTGTATGGAAAGTGATTTCTCCGGAAAAAATCGTAAAAAAAAATATTAAAGTCTAAAAACAATCCAAGAAGGTCTAAAACGCTGCAGAAGCCCACTTATGAATTTAGACGAGAATGAAGCCAAACCACAATGACGGTTTACGTAATTTTTGCAGAAGATAAATGGAAAGAAGATAAATGTTAAGTTTCCAGGATAATCGTGAAGATCGAGAGGATAAGGAAGATTTCCGCAAAGAGATAAACTCGAATTGGGGGTCAAAAAGGAAAAACGACCAACCTAGAATGCATATATAAGAAGAGCCAAGTCAAGGAGCACTGAGATCCAAAATATATACCTTAGGAGATTACTGTTAGCCTTAGGAGAACTTAGGACCTAGGTGGTAAGACTAGCGAGTTCAATACTTATAACATTTTACTTCTCTGTGTTTTGTTCTCCATTGTTGACGAATTTCCGTCATTCTTGTTTTCGGTGAAACACTGTAAACCTTACTTCACTTAATCAATAAAGAGCATTTGAGCAATTTCTTAAAATATTTTGTTATCTCTTTATTTTTCGTATACGTGTGTTTACGCAGGAAATCCAGATCCTCAAGGAAAGTCGGGAATCTTGGCTTTTCTCCAATAGCGGAAATCAACAATCCGAATTTCACGACACGCTCCAGCAACATCAACCCGCGAAGGTCCTGTCATCTATTTCGGCACCATACCCCTTCATGAGATGGTCAATGGATATTGTCGGTCACATGCACAAATCTAAACAGAAAATCTTTGTGGTAGTCTTAACGAATTTCTTTCAAAATGGGTCGAAGCAGATTCATAGGCAAGCATTGAAGACACCCAAGTTGAAAGCTTTGTATGGATGAATATTATCTGCAGACATGGAGTTCCGTACGAGAACGTAATCGACAACGGATCTCAGTTGATCTCAACCAGATTCGAGGCATTTTGCAAAAATGGAAGACACAATTGACCAAATCAACTCCCAGATATCCGTAGGGAAAATGGCTAAGCCAGAACTATTAACAAAGCTGTCCTAGAAGAACTCAAGAAATGCCGAGACACTAAAAAGGATCGATGGGCAGAAGAACTCGAAGGAGTCGTATGGTCCCATTGAATGACTCCATCACGAGAAACAGGAGAGAACCCTTTCGCCCTTGTATATAGGTCAGAATGCATGATCCCGACGGAAGTTGAGTTCCCCGGAATACGAAAGAGACTGATCCCGAAACAAGATGACTTGAAAAACGAGTGCCGAGATCAGACACTCATACAAATTCAAAACTTCCAACAAGCGGCTGTAAAGTACTATAACTGAATCATATGTAGCCGCATGTTCAAGGATGGCGATTTAGTCCTACATAAATTTTTCCAAAACACCGCCAAACAAAACGCGGGAAAACTCAGAGCAAACTGGGAAGGACCATACAAAGTCATAAATTTGGTCCGACCAATAGCCAACATGCAAGACGTTAAAATTCCGAGAACCTGGAACGGAATGCACCTCAAAAATACTATCACTAAGCAATCACATCGCGATAAACTGAACTACGAAACAACTTGATCCTCGAAAGTTGTATGTAGGCAACTCGACGCAAGACAATTTCAGCTTTCCCCCTCTCCAGAAAAGGGGGGGGGGGATTGGGTACATATACATAACTCGTATACTTTCGCATTTTAAAAATATCATTGCTCTCGAACTCGATATTTTCAAAAAAAAAATCAAGAGTAGAGAAAATGCGGTCCAACTTTAAAATGTCTCGCCAATCTATAACAAACACACTCGATATCACTCAATACTTTATGGATACAAACAGCAATATGCAAATTGCTTAAAAACGCCCGAGTAATAACCAATTACCATATAACCAAAAAAAGAATATCATACAAAAACATACATAAACAAATCTAACAAACGATAACTGACATGGTGTGTTTTATTTTTCTAGCAGGGTATAAATATCCTAAACAATTAACTATTAAATCAACCATAATATTAACACACATATAATACTCTTGCCAAGAGAGATCATGTGTAGTACTTAGGGATCGAATCCATAGAGAGAAATGGAACATAATAGATTTCTTATTTCTAAAGACAAAGCTAGGTAAATATATATATATTAGTGGTGAATAATTAATTAAGGAAATATTCTTGATCAAGAATGTAAATATGGAAATATACTAATAAACTAACTACATGTAAATTGTAAGTATGCTAGATCTAGGGTTGCAAGCCTAATGGATTATAGGGAATAGGAAGCACGGAAATGTAAATATTCTAGAACTCAAATATTAACTATTCTGACCCTTTTAACTCCAACTCACGTATACGAGCAAAACGAAAGACCATCGATCGACGTCTAAGGCCTTATGTCGATCGACGGTGAAATCAGAAGGAAGTGTGAACAAGATTTGATAAGTTGACCAGACTTATTAGACCAGCTCTCGCATGTGCCTAACAGCCTAGTTCAATGGAGTTTATTCTGGCACATAACCAACTCTCGTAGTCGTTCATGTCCTACTTTCGAGATCCTATTTAGCTACTCTAGAACGCAAGCATGAAGACAACTCAATTGATGGATATTAACTTAACCTAGCAATCTTACTTTTGAGCTAATTCATGATTGTTGTCATTCAACCCTAAATCTAGTTGAGGACTACTCAGACATAATCAAAGGAAGGACAATAGTCTGAATATAATGCATAGATAGAATATTGGGGTTCCAATACAAATCTTCCTAAGGAGTTATGAATCTTCTCCCCTAAAAACCCTAAAACTATAATAGAAAACTAAAACTCCTTGTGCACAAAAATCTACACTCCATGCACACTGGCATGTCTCTCAATACATAAGGCATAAACATAAAAACCCTAAAACGCAGGTCAAAACTTATCCAGGGCATTTTCGTCATTTGTCTCTAACTTGGCTTTGAATAGGCTGTCTGCGATTCGTACGTCGATTGATGGCAAGTGTTCAGCATCGATAGACCTTGGTCTTTTAACAAAGGCCGATGCCAAGGTTGTGTCGTCGGTCGACGATTGTCTTGTACTTCGACTCCTTAAATGATTAGCTACGGATTCTTCTCTTCTAAATTCTCCAAAAGCTCCAAGTATCTCCATATATCTCCAAAACGTTCTTGGACATGTAAATACTCCAAAACATAGCCTAGACACACATAATAGACCATGAATAGAGCCTATAACATGGCCTAAAACTGGTAATAAATAAGCTATATCAACTTCCCCAGACATAACCTTTTGCTTGCCCTCAAACAAACCAAGCCTGTGGAAGAGGTTTTGAAAAGCAGAGACTCACATAAAGTTTAAGTATAACTGTCACTATACTTTGTTGCAACCACCTCCGATCAAGTCAATCACAAAGAAACTTCATATACCCTATTCTAGTATAGCAACGAGATCCATTCTACCAACAACTTAGCAAATACTAGTCTGACTCACCCCTCTACTGATTTCATTTCTTTGCATAAAATAAAAGTGTGGGCTTTACCTTAGGAGTATTGATCAAAGGACACATGGACTCTTACCCTGCAAGTATCTGAACAACCAGACACAAAGTCTTCTCTGATATCTTTCTTCCCCCTTTTCTCTCTAAATCTTTTTAGATCTCAAACTTAATGGACAATGATGCTGATATAGTCCATCTTGCCATCTTATTTTCGATTTTCTTCTTCTTGTCTTTTCTTTTCTTTATTTTTTTATCTTTTGCTTTTTGGGCAAAGTTGTTGGCGAATAGTGGGGTCATCGGTAATGTATCTACCCCTCGCTTCCAATAATGTGTGATTGTTCCTGCAAATTATAATAGTGGGGTCATCGGTAATGTACCTACCCCTCTGCATCTCGGGAAGTCATCTCAATCTCTTAAGCTTTTAGGTAGATGCTGAAGAGAGAGAGAAGAAAAGCAAAGGTGCAATGACTTGTACCTACGGACTTGCAGAAGGAATCCGATCCAGTGTATATGAAGCCCCAAAGCAAGCAAATAATATGAGGATTAGTGTTGGAAATAAGCTTCGGTTCCTTCAAACTTTCTAAGCAAGTGTGATATAGTGGCAGGATAATCCACTTAGGTATCTCTAGTAATCTCTGCAAACAACCTTCTAAGTATGGTGCTAAAGTGTGGTTAGTCAATAATAAATTTTGATCATAGTCTCCTTCTTAACTCAATTTTTTTTTTGAAAAACTTATATATATAGTAAATAAGGCTCAAAACAAATCAAATAGCATTAGCGAACCTTCCCCAGACTTAAATTACACTGTCCCCAGTGTAATCCGTCCCGGATTGGTTAGGAAAAATTAACTCATAAGTAAATAGCTTAAGTAGAAAACTCGATATCTTTCTATGTAAGAGAGTTTCGATCGATGGTAGGCGTGAGAGGTCGATCGATGGTCGCGATCCATTGTCAACTGATGCTGCCTCTCTGGTGTTGATCGATGGTGGACTCAAACAGTCTACAAAACAAAGTAAAACTTGAAATATATAGTAGTATAACTAAAAACAAAATAAAGACTTACTAAACAGTGGGTTGCCTCCCACTCAACGCTTGGTTATAGTCTTAAGCTCAACGTTGTGAACTTTCTGACTAGCATGGAGGTGGATCAACACTTGGAAAACAAGTGTCTACATCTTCTTTGCTCTTTCGAAACCATGTACTAGTGAAGCTCCTCATTGCCTCATCTCCTCTGGTTTTCTCATTCCTTATAGCCACTCTAGCAACCTCCATTGAATGCATTTTCTTTTGTAGGTACTCAATACTGCGCTTTAGCATTCTAAGTCTAGCAGCTGTAGTCTCTGACTTATCCTCCAATTGCTGAGAAATATATTCCTTCATCAGGCTCTGAGAAAAAGCAATCTCATCGAACCTATCGTCCAATTGTATTTATGATGCGGTCTTCTGTCCGTTGGCTTCAGTGTCGATCGATGGCCTGATGTTGCCGTCGATCGATGCCAGTCCGTCTACCCAAGCGCATGCTGTCTCTGAACAGTATCTAAATCTTGCTTCATCTCATCAATGCGTGTAGTCAAGCCGGTGTGGCAGTTGTCTATAGGATAGTAGCCATCATCGAGCCTCTTGTAGAAATCATACATTGACATCTCTTGAGTTTTGTAGATCTCATGCACAATATCATTAATCTCTGCTCTGTTGTATGTCCTTTGATTCTTCATAGACATGGCGATCTTTGCTGCATGTTCTGGTAAACATATGTAGCTATGCTCAAACATATTAGCTATCTCTAGAACTGCTCTAATTCTTCAACTTGCACATTCACTACTCTTCCTTCTTTAGCTCGTGGATTACCATTCTCATCTCTGTAGATGCCATACTCATCTTTCTTTTCCCAGTGGAAAATTCTTTTTCCCTTAATCAAAAGCTCTTCTACCTTGCTCGAAACGCTAGTCGATCGATGATGGTTTGATCCAATCGATCAATTGTGAACTTCCTGAATTATAGTCATTGGACAGAAGAACTTTGTGTACCCCTGTAAAGGTGTTGTCGATGGATGTTCGATGGATGCTGTCGGTCGATCTCAGAAGCTTTGAAATGTTTGGAATATTACGGATCGTCTCATTCTTCTCAATGTTGATCGACGCCTTTAAATGCGCATTGATCGATTGCTGCTGCTTCTGTCCATGTAAATTACCCGATCCAGTAGCCATAATAAGTTCATCTTCTACATCCTCCTTAGATATATGTACGACCCTCTTTGGGTCTCTGAAAAATTCCGAACTCACACGGTCCAAGATGAACAATATATGTCTCTTCTGCTCAAGTGCGTGTTCTGGTTCGCGTCTGATGTTGTTCGATGGCCAAGAGATGATGTCTATTGATCCTCGATTATCCACTGTCGCGTTCATCACCCAGCCAGCGTCTTCTGATGCTAGGCCGCGATATTCAATCAGCTATTCCTCTCTATAATCATCATTGTATTCTTCGTAAGCTTCACCATATCGTAGGCATGTTGAACATGTGATGATCGATGGTGTATGGTGGCCGTCGATCGATGCTTGATAACCAGATTGTTGCCTGAAAAATTTTCCAGCTCCATTAGCCATGGAAAGTATATCTGCTACAATTTCCCTCGTGAAATTTAGTAGTATGCCATCCATAGCTCTAGCGTGACCGTCTGTATCTCTCATGATATCGAACTCATCTGGTTGTAGATAACCATATTCCTTCTCGCGTTTTGCAGCTGAATCTAGTTCGAACTCTGCTTCTAGATCAGTATCGATCGATGGCGTAAGGTTACCGTCGATCGATGTCAGTTTCCCGAGTCGATGAGAAATTTGATAAACATCATCCTCTTTCATAGCAAGACCACAGTACTCGATTATCTCTTCTTCTCTGTAATCTTTGTCGTACTCGAGGTAGGCTGGGTTGTAACCACCATATGCGTGGAAGTTTTTGACCGGTTCAGGAGTAGGGTTGTCGATCAATAATGAAGGGTGAGCGTCAACCGATTGCTGAACTGAAAATGTGTCGTTCGATTATCAGGGCTGGGTATCGATTGATGCTCCATCTATTGATTCTTCATTGCACTCATAATTGCATAAGCATGTGGCCACAAGTTCTGCATCATTACACAATTCAATCAGAGTAGCCTTGCTCTTATTCTTGACAGGTTCATAGAAAATATTTTGATCAACTAGAGATAAATACAACTTGTTTAATTTATATCGCAGATAGCTCCCAAGGTAGCCATGAATGCTCTCGCAAGTAGTAGTGAAAGTTCCAATCTATCATGATGTCCATCACGTGGAAACCAACTGGGACTAGGGTGCTGTTAATATGTATTGGAATATCTTTTACCATCACTCATGAGTTCACTTTTGAGTAGTCTACAAATGTGAAAGAATCATTGGAGGGTTTCACTTTCAGGTTCAGCACCTCTGCCATAGTTTTTGGCATAATGCTCACTGATGATCCAATGTCACAGAGGGCATTGGGGTATTTGTTGCCCTTGATGAAGCATGGAACCACGAATTTCCCAGGAACAATTTTCTTCTCTGTTCATCTTCTCTTTGAGATGATTGAACATGATCTCTATATTATCGTCTGTCTCCCTTGTTTCCCTGAAAAACATCCACAACATGTCAGTATAATAAGCTTCATCAAAAGGAATTTTGAAAACTGTTTTGGTAAAGCTATCCATCTCTTTTTCATTGGCTTCTCTGCATTGATGTTTGGGGATCTTTTGCTTCCTCTTGGAGTGTACCTCATCTTCTCTATCAAGATCCATAGCTTCATATGTGTCAGTATTCTGTTCTGAAACCGTCATGGTTGGACGCACAATCAAATTCGCAGTGAAGCTTGGTAGTCGAACCGGTTTTCTCATCTGTCGATCGATGCTCATGTCGCATTGTCGATAAGATAACTCTATCCGTTTGTCGGTCGATTGTCTCCTGACAGTGTCTATCGATGTTAGTAGATTCACACGAAGCTACCGATAATGCAGGGATCATTGTCGATCGATGCTCATTGCTTGGTGTCGATCGACACCAATGCGAACTGCCGAACGACATAGAACATTCCACACAAAAATCTCTTTCTTGGAGATTGTCCCTCTTAACTTCTTGCCAAAAATCATCATCAATCAATGCATTGACGTGGTGGTTCTGTCCAACCTCTATTTTCTCCTTGATCAAGATCTCATGCCTCCTAATGGTTTCACTTGTTTGTAGCATCTGATTCTCCAGCTTCTTCACATGGGCGTTGAGATTTTTGAACTTGGTGTTGAGGTTGAGGTACAGCCCATCTATCTTTCAATTGAAATTCACAGTCATCTTCTGATGTCCCTCTAAAACTCTGTCAACCATTGCTTCGATCTTGCTTTCTTGAGTTTTTGAAGGAGGATTTTGGTAGTAAGAAGATCCATAAGTTATGTTGTTGTTGAAGGGTTTTCGCTGTGAACCCTGATTAAAATTACTCCTTTGACCATTCCCATAGGAATTCTTGTTGAAACATGGATTCCTTTGTCTCTGGAAACCATTCCCATCAATGTAGTTCATCTCCTCTTCTTCAATCTCATCATCTCCAGATTCTATTGCTTATACTTCTACAAAGGTGACCTGCTTCCTGAAGAATTTCTGAACACTATACAGTTTTGCCTTGACCTCTTCAATCCAATTCTTGCTCAAAGCTGGAGTTGATTTCTTCCTTTCAAAGTCTGTGTTCTTGGTGATGCTGTTGGATGCCAGATTCTCAATCAATCTTGTAGCTTCTTCAGGATTACTAATGCCAAAATTTTCTTTGCTAGTTGTGTGCAAAGCCATCTGATACTGTAATAAAATACCTCTAAAGAAAGTGCTAAGAAGTTGCACTTCATTGAACCCGTGATGTGGACAATCTCTCTGGTATGATTTGAATCTAATTTGGGAGTTTCTGAAAGATTCTGAAGGGTCTTGTGAAAAAGTAGCAATCTTTCTTCTCAGAACTTCTGCTGTTGCGTCATCAAAGAAATTACGCAGGAAAGCATTCTTGATGTCAGTCCAGGATGTCAGGGATCCTTGTGGTAACTGCTTAAGCCAATATGAAGCTTCTCCAGCGACTGAGTATTTGAAAAGCTTACAAAAAAGAGATTCCTCAGGCATTCCATTGTATTTGATAGCAATCACTAGATCCTCAAATCGCTCCAGATGATCCATTGGGTGCTCAAGTCGCAACCCATGTTAAGGTTTTTGTGCTACAAGTCCGAAGAAAGTGGGCTTGATTTCAAAATATTTTCTCTGAAAATCTGGAGGACGAATGGCGGATCCGTTCACGTAGAAATGGTCTGGACAGTTGTAGTCAGCCAGTGTTCTCTGAGCAGCTTGGGCATTAGCTTCAGGTTGAGCTGCTACATCATCTACTTTTTCTTACGTATCGGGGATTATGGTCCCCTGATCGTCTATCTTTTGACCTGCTGCATTATGTAGATGACCGTCGAGGTCATGCAGGTTTCCATTCTCATCTTGAGTCACTATTGAAGTTGCAACCATCTGAACTCGTCTGCTTTTGTCAATCGATGCGGGTAATTTGCTTTCGATCAGTGCTATGTGATCAGTGTCGGTCAATTCTCGAGCTCTGATGTCGGTCAATGCTGTCCGTAAAGAGATGTCGGTCGACGCGGTATAGGTGCTGTAGATCGATTCTTGTCGTCTTTCTTTGCAGATTTTACGTTCGAGTTTGTCGGGGTCAGAGAATAGTAGTTCTTGTCCTTTATTGCTCCTGGTACTTCTTTGAATGTACCTGAAAAACAAAGGAAAAGAAAAAATAGTAACTTGAAGGTTGTAACAAACCTAAACTAAATCCTTGAAATTAAATCTAATGGCGATCAATGCTCCCCAGCAACGACGCCAAATTTGACATGGTGTGTTTTATTGTTCTAGCAGGGTATAAATATCCTAAACAATTAACTATCAAATTAACTCTAATCTTAACACACAAATAATACTCTTGGCAAGAGAGATCAGGTTTAGTACTTAGGGATCGAATCCACAGAGAACAATGGTACACAACGTATTTCTTAAAGACTAAGCTAGGTCAATATATATATATATTAATGGTGAACAATTAATTAATGAAATATTATTTATCAAGAGGTAGTAATGCAATATGGAAGTATTATAATAATGTAAATATGGAAATATGCTAATAAACTAACTAGATGTAAATGTAAATATACTAGATCTAGGGTTTCAAGCTTAACGGATTATAGGAAATAGGAAGCACGAAAATGTTTATATTCCAGAACTCAAATATTAACTATTCTGAGCCTTTTAACTCAGAATCTCGTAAGCAAGCAAAAGGAAAGACCATCGATCGACAGCTAAGGCCCGATGTTGATCGACAGCTAGGGCCCGATGTCGATCGACGATGAAATCAGAAGGAAGTGTGAACGAGATTTGATAGGTTCACCAGACTTATTAGACCAGCTCTCGCATGCGCCTGCCAGCCTAGTTCAATGGAGTCTATTCTCGCACAGAACCTACTCTAGTAGTAGTCCAAGTCCTACTTTTGAGATCCTAGTTAGCTATTCTAGAATGCAAGCATGAAGCACAACTCAATTTATGGATATTAACTTAACCTAGCAATCCTAATTTTGGGCTAATCCATGATTGCTGTCATTCAACCCTAAATCTAATTGATGACTACTCAAACATAATCAAAGGAAGGACAATAGTCTGAATATAATGCATAGATAGAATACTGGGGTTCCAACATAAAACTCCCTATGGAGTTATGAATCTTCTCCCCTAAAAACCCTAAAACTATAATAGAAAACTAAAACTCCTTGTGTACAAAACTCTGCACTCCATGCACACTGGCATGTCTCTCAATACATAAGGCATAAATATAAAAATCCTATCACTTAGGTCAAAAATCGTCCAGGGCATTTTTTTCATTTGTCTATAACTTGGGATTTGAATCGGCTGTCTGCGATTGGACGTCGATCGATGGCAACTGTGCAGCATCGATCGACCTTGGTCTTTTAACAACGGTCGACGCAAAGGCTGTGTCGTCGATCGACAATTGTCTTGTCCTTAAATGATCAGCTACAGATTCTTCTCTTCTAAATGCTCGAAAATCTCCAAGTATCTCCATATATATCCAAAACGTTCCTCGACCTGTAAATACTCCAAAACATAGGCTAGACACACATAATATACCCTAAATAGAGCCTATAATATGACCTAAAACTGATAATAAATAGGCTATATCAATAACAAACTCTTCAAGCCTACGAACATTTCAAACATGTAACGCGGCATACGAAAGAAAAACTTGGTTCTCAGCATCGCTAGATGCCGCAAAATGCCTGAAAGATCATTTTTCAAACAAAAGTAAGCCTAGGTCTTGCCCTAAACCCAGCACATGGTCTCAAACATCCCAATTCATAGTGTCATTAAACCGATACGAGATTACAAAACGTGTCTGCTCGCTTATATTCGTACGTTCATGAGGCTACGCAAACTGAATTTTTCGAGTACTCTCATCTAAACGAACGACGAATATAATGATCCGCTGGGAGTTAGATATAATACGACAACTCATATTCTTTCCTGCTACATCCGCATAAAATTATTCATGCCACTATCAACGGAAAACCCAATTCATTAAAACAAAAGCCGATAAGCGGCAGGGATTCAAAGCCCTACACGGCCAGTCTTGAAACACCAACATGGCCACACTTGGCCAGAACAAATGCAAACATAAAAATTAAACATCCCAAACAGGACTACAACCTCACTCATCCTTCCCAATTACCTCATCAGGGTTTTGTCTGCGTTGTCTCCGCCTCCGTCAACCACGTCATGGGAATCGACATCCACGTGGACCTTCTCCTCTGATTTACCAAAAAGCAGCAAAAGGACACGGTCGGATTTCAGGCCAGCGAAGATCAAGTCAAATTGTCCCTCAATGGCTGCGAGCAGACAGTTTGACCTCTTGGACCTGCGGAGATGGGGCCTCTTCACAAAGGAACAGCTGAATCTCGCTCATTCCTCCCTCGATGACCGCCAGAGCAAGGTCCTTGTTGCGAATATCCATCATGGAGTCAAGGGAGTCCGAAATTCTTGTCAAACGGGTCATAAAATCAGTGCATAGAGCGCTCTTCACCTTGGCCTTACCCTCCAGGATCCCGCAACTCATCGAACCTCATCCGCTTTAAATCTGACGTTGTATGTTACACACCTTTGAAGCCTTGGTATTCCTAGCCTTCTTCTCCTTGAGGAAGGAGCTTGCCGTCTTCCCGAGATCCCTCTCTAGCTCGCCAATTCGAGTCTCCAACAGCCATACCTCAAGGGAGTGTGCATCCTTGATAACTCCCAACTTCGCCTCAAACTATGACCACTTATCCTTTGACTCAGAAAGCTCTTTCGTAAGTCGCCCAACCTTGGACCCGCAGTTGTTGATCATCCCATCGATCAAAGACACGAACTGCACAAATAAAGAGGAGTAAGAAAATAGCTAACATGCTAACAGAAGGAGATCCCTGAACTAAACCTTGATGCAATACTGCACCATCAAACCTGAGAAAGAAGCTCCTAAGGGTGAGGGCCCAACCTCAACACCTTTTACGCATATCCTCATCTTAGCTTCCTCGGGATTGGTACAAGGCCTCTTACGACCTTTCGGCGTAACACAAAGAGTGGCATTGGGGACACGTAAACCCAAAAAATCTCCTTCATGGCTGAAGGAGGAGGCATTTATTGTGGAGCTTTCCCAGTATCGATAACAGGGATTGATTGGAGTCGTGGATGAACTCGTTGGCTGTGCCATAGCATCTGCGGCACGCATGCACTGTAACCATACCACTTTTACTCGGGCTGTTCATGGTGCTCAGCATCCTCCAGCTAGACCTAGCCATAACGGCCCCTCAAGATAACCTTGCTAGATCTGTCAACGACTTCCAGTGCCAATTACGGAATCCTGTCAATCTTCAGGCCAAAAAGAAGATCAGCATTCGACGCGATCAGTGTCACAAGATCTTTATCATGTTCCTGAGCTCGTTCTTCAGCCTTAGCAAGTTGATCGAGAAGATTGGATGAGCAAGAAACTAGCTCCAGGCGGCCTTCTTGAATGATGCGCAATGCAGTACGACCCCGACGAGAGGAACTTTCTAGAGATGAGGCTTTCTCCTGATCTATGATAAATGATGTGAGCACGATTTACCTTAACCATTTATTGAAACAAAAATAACAAAATAAGACCACTACCTGAAACATGACCGGCAAAAAATATTTTCTTACCAAAGCATTGGTCTGATAGATGCGTTGATAATGATCCAGTTGGCTGGACGGACCAAGCACTGACAACGGCGGTCACCAGATAGCCGGAACTAGCTGAAAAGATTATAACAGGAAGAACCGTTCTGATTAAGGGGGAGAACGCCAAAGTAGTCAAATGACATGGCATACTCCCCATGCACTATAACCGTTTCACCTTTACCCGAGCCGTTCATGGTTCTCAACATACTCCCGATAGACCTCGCCATACCGGCCCCTTAAGATAACCTCTCTAGATCTATCTGCGACTTACAGTGAAGTTATGGAATCCTGCTCATTCTTCAGGTTGGCAAGAAGATCAGCATTCGACGCGATCAGTGCCACAAGACGGTCATTCTTCTTGATCTTGTTCTTCAGCCTTAGCAAGCTGATCGAAAAGATTGAATGAGAGAGAAACAAGCTCCAGACCTCCTTCTTGAACGATGCAAAGTGCAGTGTGATCCCAACGAGAGGAACATTCTAGAGATGAGGCCTTCTCCTGCTCGACGACCTGGGATCTATGATAAAAGGTGTGAGCACGATTTACCATACCCATTGTCAGAAACGAAAAAAACAAAACTAGATCATTATCTAAAACACGACCGGCTAAATTTTCTTTCTTTCGAAAGCATTCGTCTGATAGATGTGTTGATAACAATACACTTGGCTGGATGGACCAAGCACTGCCAACGGGGGGTCACCAGATAGCCGGAACAACCTGAAAAGATTATAACAGGAAGAACCGTTCGGATTAAGGGGGAGAGCGCCAGAGTAGTCAAACAACATGGCATCTCCCCATGCAATATAACCGTTCCACCTTTACCCAATCTGTTCATGGTGCTCAACATAATCTCGATAGACCTCGCCATATCGGCCCCTCAAGATAACCTCTCTAGATCTGTCTGCGACTTCCAGTGAACTTACGAAATCCTGCTCATTCTTTAGGTTGGCAAGAAGATCAGAATTCAACGCGATTAGTGCCACAAGACGGTCATTCTGTTCCTGAGCTTGTTCTTCAGCCTTAGCAAGGTGATTGAAAAGATTGAATGAGAGAGAAACAAGATCCAGACCTCCTTCTTTAACAATGTGAAATGCAGTGTGATTCCAATGAGAGGAACATTCTAGAGATGAGGCGTTCTCCGGCTCAGGCGACCTAGGATCTATGATAAAAGGTGTGAGCACGATTTACCATACCCATTGCCTGAAACGAAAAAAACAAAACTAGATCATTATCTGAAACATGACCAGCTAAATTTTCTTTCTTTCGAAAGCATTGGTCTGATAGATGTGTTGATAACGATCCAGTTGGCTGGACGGACCAAACACTGACAACGGCAACAGATAGACGGAACTAGCTGAAAAGATCAGAGCAGGAAGAAACATTCTGATTAAGGGGGAGAGCCCCAGAGTAGTGAAACAATATGGTATACTCCCCAAAGTTGGAGAGCACATTCCCCACATCATCGTCAGGTACCACTCGCGGTACAATCCTTCTAGACGGGGCCACAACTCCTCCACTCCTGAAACCCTCTGTCCACGGCCTCCTCGACGGGAGACGATAAACCAGAATTATGAAGTCTCTACGGTGGAGCACCCTCTTGAATTCGTGCTCGCAAAAAAATGGCAAGCAACCAGCGCTGACCTCTCCCTTTAGACAGAACTCATCGAGGAACCCACGACACCGACGTCAGAAGGATCGGCGAGATCTCAACAAAATGTTATCAGATAAAGATGGACAATAGAAGTCAGAGGGTCATCGATCACCCTAAAATCAAGACGATAATTAGACAATCAACATAAGATGATTAAGTGGTTAGAGAACAACAAAAAATCACTAACCTGAATGGATACCAATGATACCAGCCACCCGAACTGGATTGAAATCAGACCAATCGCGATACTCCACAGCCTTCATCGCGTTAACCAAGGGGTCAATAAGAGAAATTTTAGGACGCACCACAAATAAAATACACACCATCAAAACATAGACAAATTGATTCTGCGGGTCGCGTTCCAACATCGATTAACTTACTGGGATCAACGACCCACTCAGACGAGACCATCTCAACAAGCGGACTTGGAATAGAAGATTCATTCGCCTGAACGGAGAATAACTTTTTATCCCCGTCTGGATCATGATTATTTACGGTCATGATCACTCAGTTATTACCGCCAAGGTTAAACCGACCAGGTTCCCACTACCGGTCTGAAAGTAGTAATGGCCTCGAGAAGTAAGGGGCCAATCGCACGTCCCAATTCGCATTAGACCACTACGCGGCCAATAATAGTCCGTACAGCGCCCAGAGTCAGCTGGGAAATAGTTATATGACGCCTTGCGCAATATTCGCAAAGTATAGTAGGAAGAGGAAACCAAAGATAACACTCCTTACGAAAAGCCTCATACATCGTAAAATACCCCACAGGGGTTGACCAAGGTTTATCGTAGTCGTGGTAAGAAGCAATATTACTTCAGCCAGAATCTCAAGCGATTCCCTGAATTCATGGACCGATTCCGCCGTACTAAGAGTCAAAATGGTGGGAAAAGGGTCACTCCGAGGGACAAACGTCGTGACATTCCTCCTATCCGAGACCACCACGGCCTCATGAACAGAGGAGGAATCTTATGACCGGCAAAGAAACTAGGAGCAGCAGCAACAAAATATTTTTAACCGAAGGCGATTTATCGGGATAAGAGGCCACAATGGGTCTCTTTGAATCTCTTTAAATAGAGAAGCCATGAATACAAAAATACAAAGAAGAAAAGAGATTTGGGAAACAAAGAAAAAAATGTATCGACTTTGAGAACCTAAGAGAAAAGGAAGAGGATGATGGGAGCACTAAATTTACAATTATACGGGCTCCAAAAGATGCAATTAGACACTGAATACACGAAGGTGGCAAAGAAAGCGAAGAGTCAAATCAATCAAGACGTACAATAAAAAAAATCATTTCAGCTGTTAAGTTTCCAAGTAAAGATGAAACAAATCTTTTCAATTAAAGGTGCATTGGGTATGATAAACCGACATCTCGAACCGAGGCTTTAAATTCCAAGAACCGCCGTGGTTTAAACACACCAGACTGAGGGGGAAAAATTGTTCGAGCTTGCTTTCAACCGCTCCAGGCCCGATCCAAAAATCCTGACTCGGAGTAGAGAAACCCAAACCAAAACTATTTACGAAGCGCCGAACGAGATAACGGCCCACCAAGACGAGGAGCCCATTTCGAGCTCAGAGTGCCAAAGATATCAGAGTATAGAAAATCAGAACAGTTAATACGAATAAAGATATTTAAGGCGATAATGAAGAGTCAAGATCCCCGCCAGAAAAGAGGCCTCCGTTACGATTCACCAGAGAGACATATAAAAGGAGGAGCAGAAGCCAAGGAAAGGGGGCTGGCTCCATAAGAAAACTATACTCTTTAATTCATTCGATTCTCAATATCTTGTACTCATATTCGATATAATGAATAAACATCCATTTTTCGTTGATTCTAAGCACATATCCTTTTATTTTGAGCATACTTGTTAATTAAGATTTAATCATTTCAAAACCCTATTTCTTAGGATTCATCAATGTCTTTCTTGAGTTTTTCTAATTTTTCCAAGAACAAGGGTTTTAAATCCTTGTGTGTTCCATATTATGTTTGTGCAGTAGCCTCGCCTTTACTATGTAGGCCAAAATCGTCAATAGTATGTGTTATGGTATATTGTGTACGTGATCAGAAAGTGCGTTGAGGACGTTTTTTCTCAAGGACCTCGCTTTTTTTTTTAAATTACGCCTACCATGAGTTTGTCGGGCTGAGGGCTGGTGTGCATGAATTTCTTTTCTATTTTCATTCCTTAATCCAAGGTTGGTATTGGCAAAATAGACATGTCCTAAAATTAGAAATCAGATGTTATAATTTTGTAAACCTTACGCATCAACAGAGCTAGTTGGGAGATTTTTTCACCTTCGACGTAATCCACCCAGTTTTGGCAACCAGAATGACCAACTACACTGAAATGTACAATGACTTGGAAAGAGGAATTTAGGGTGTCCACAACTTTTTAACACTTTATTTTATAAATCATAGACACACCAATACTTAGAACAATAAGGATAATAGCAAGGTAAAAGTGACTCACGAGGGACCTGCTTCAACCTCAAGTATGTTTTGTACATGAAGAAGAGTGTTAGTTGATTTGTAAGCTAATGGATCTTCTAAATAGGTTGCAGTATTTTCAGGCGCTGGAATATTGGTAAAAACCAAAGGTATTGCTTTAAAAGCGATCAATGGAAGAGACAGAGGAAACCCATAACATGCCGGTCTGTTGTTTGAGGTGGTTCTTCATCTCATGTAGGAGGTCAAGAATTTCCTTACTCACTTCCGGAAAAAAAAACCATGACAGTTTATAGGAATGACTCTTTACCACATGGTAACTCAAGGATAGATGGGAAATCGCAAAGCATCTCACCATATTTAGGGGTTAGCTTCAGATATTCGTTACTGCAAACAACCACACCGTCAATAAGTGCAATTAGGGCCAGGGGCATCCTTTTTAATTCTGGAATATATGCGTTTTGTTACATTTTCATTACATAGGAACCGTTAAATCACCAATGGAAGTGTTAAATAGCTGGTTCCACATAATGGCAGGCGTTGGGGAATCAATTTCGCCTTCTTCTTCTTCAGAAAACGCATCATAGTTTAACCCAATTATGTTTATTCCAAACTGAGAAGAGAGTATTGATTTCACATTGATCGTACCTTTGCAGAATTGCATATCAGAAGGGCGAACAAACTGAGAAGATAGTATTGATTCCATATTGATCGTACCTTGAAGGGAAGATGCAATAATCACATTGGCTTTGAAGTAATGTTGAGCCGTGGGCCAGTTGGATAGCAGTAATGGACGAAGGGCCTTTCTTGTAACCGCAAAGAACATGCGGACTATCTCATGTTCTCTATAGAGGCAGCATTTCATAGTGGTTTGCTCTCCCTATCAGAAACTGTAAAAGCAAGAAAGATTTTGTTTTTTGTTTTTTTTTAAGAACAAAACACCACATTCAAAGGAAAAGAATAGCTTTATATGGAGAGATGATATAACAGTCGAGAAATCGAGAAACTCACACAACTATGAATGGTGAAGAAGAGTTACACTAAATTGCGCTATTTCCCGTAATTATCAGACTCTAAACATGATTAATCAAAAACTTTTTTGCTTTTGGATACTGTTAGATCAGCAACTTCTTTCGATAGTTATATTTGCCTTAACAGATAAATTAATTGTTTACCATTCGATTTAGATTAAAGAAATAAGGTAATTACTTGTGTATCGACGAACCGGTCTGTTTGACAGAATTTGGGCGTGTGTTTGACATCTGTTGCGATTGGTTCTGTAGTTGAGAAACCGTGGTTCTAAAAATCAGTCTAGGCGACCACCAGGCGGTTGATATGCTCAAATTACTCTCTCAAATAAGAGGTTCGATGTAATATTTGAAGATTGAATCCACGGAGAGCGTGGGCGCACAATAGACTATAGATATTAAAATTAAGCTAGGCAGTAAATATAAAAGCAGTAAATGAAGCAATAAGGAATATAACGGTTTGTAAGAAATAAGGAGAAAAAACTAGATCTGGGGATTTAATGATCAAGAGATCCAAAACTACAAACAAGGATGCTAAGGGTTTTATAAATTCAATTCTATAACCTGATTTAAATAAGTAAGATATCAAGTAGTGAATCTATTTATGATTTATGTCTTTGGTAACAACTCTCGTTGAGAAATCAGAATAGACCATCAATCGATGCTATTGAACTTAGAATATACCATCAATCGATGCTATTGAACTCAGTAATCAAAGGTTTGAGGAAGATATGTAGACTAGCACGCGGGTGATTTGGCTCTCAGTTCAAAATTGTGACAAAAAAAGTACTTCGTATTCATGCACATACCATGGGGCAGATTATAAGGAGTCAAGATAACTGGCCACAACGAATGATTATTAGACATCCCAAATGGATTGAATCCATATGTACATAAGCCGAGATAAACATTACTAGGTTCTTCGGAAAGTCGGGGATGTACATCTTGGAAGTGTTTCCACTCCGCCGCATCTGACGGGTGACACATTTCACCTTCTTTTGTTTGGTGGTCTGCATGCCATCTCATTGCTGCTGCAGTCTTTTTTGCTCTGATACTTTCTCTTCAAACTGTCAGCCATAGGTAGAAACCACATACGACTATATGGTACTTTGGTTCTACGTCGTTCATGTCTAGGCTTCCATCTTGGTGCATCAAGAAATTGACACTTATCCCACATTTCATCCTTTTTCTTGAAGATTAAACAGTTGTTAACACAAATAACAATTGTATAGTATGGGAGGCCTAAATTGCGCATCAACCTTTCTGTCTCGTAATGTGAACCAGTTAATTGGTTTCCATCTGGTAAATAGTCTGTCAACATTTGGCATACCAAATCTACACACTTTTCACTCATATTATAATCTGCCTTAGTTTGCATAATCATAGAAGCGAATGATAGTTGCGTGTGACCTTCTCGACAACCATCATATAAAGGATTTTTTCGCTCCTTCTAACAAGTCGTAGAATTTCTTTGGATTGTTGCATACCGGATCTACTACATTTTGATAACCATCATCATGTTGATAGCTATCAAAACTCACATTTTCACAAAATGCATCATTTATCATTTCCACATATCTATCTTCTACTACATTACCAACTTCTTCACTACCACTTAAATGCGGATCAACATAATTCGTTCCTAATGCCATGTCGATTTCTGCTCTATGTTTGTACCAAACATAATAGTCTTGCATAAATTAGTTACTATATATATGCTTCAAAATTCTTTGCTCTAGGAGAAATTTCTCGTTTTTGCAATCACTACAAGGGCAAAAAAACTTACCACCATGTTCTTCGTTAGATGCTGACTATTTTCAAAAGTCATGGATTGCTTTACCCCCGGTATAAACTCTTTTGCGAAGTTCCATGTTTCTTCATCGATCCTCTTGTACATCAGATCTTAGAAATTTGTATAATTGTAATTGTCTGCCATCATATGAATGAACAATTTTGTTTTAATTGTCTTTCAAGAGTGCTTAAAAAATTATAAGAGAGGTTTCAGTTGTTATATATATATAATATTTTCCGACTGTTTACCTACTGTTTTCCGACTGTTTACCTACTGTTTTCCGACTGTTTTACCGACTGATTTTTTTCAGTCGTAAAAAGACAGGTACACCTACCAAGACACCCCATGCACGTGTTTGTACTGGTTTTTGGAGACTGAATGGTGACTGTTTAGGCATCACATATATCAGTAGGTATTCAGTTGCTAATTTAGCGATTGATTACAGACTGATATTTATTGACAACTGTTACAATCACCTGTTAGTCGTAAATTAGCGACTACATTGCGTCTCCTATTTTTAGTCGGTATTTAGCAACTCTTTCATGAATGATATTTTGTGGTAGCAGTTCAGTCGGTAAACAGTCGGGAGACGTTCGGTAAATATAGCGACTTCATATTCAGTCAGTAAATACTGTCGGAAAATATGTTTTCTTGTATTGATCGATTGATGAACTTGAGCTAGCATTGATCGTTGTTCATTTAAATCAAACATTACGACCTAATCGATTATGTTCAACTAGATTCCTAGACCAACTGTTGTATGCACCTAGGTTTCTAATCCAGCAGAGTTCATGTTCCGTTAATTGATTGCATTTTCGTACTTCTCAATTGTCCTATGATTCTAGGTTCAAACAATCAGTCACACTGTCGTGATTTTCTAACTATTCCAGATCTTAGTATTACAATCTACCCTTGTGTAGGAATAAATAAGAAATACTAGCAATCCTTTCAGATTATTAGTTTGACATTAAGCTCAATAAATCCCTAAACCAAACAAGAGAATCACTCAGACATACAAGTAATAACACAAATTATAGTCCAAATAATATAATAGATCAAGAAATCAAAGATAAAACCAATGGAGTTCCAATCAATCTCTGAAGGAAAATTTATATTTTCTCCAACCCTAAACAATCAATAAAAATAAGTAATAGAAAGCGTAGCCGTAAACAATGTCTTAGAAAACATAAATATAGAGTTTAAACTCATCCATGGGTATTTTGGTAAATTGTGGTGGCTTCTAGGCTTAAGTCAGTCGTAAAACAGACTCGGTCCGTGTTCTGGCATCACCGTCAATCTACACCCAGGGTGTACCGTCGATCAACATTCCTTCATCTCCTCGGCAGCTTCATTTCGCGGGGCAGACAGACCACTCTTCAGTATAATGGGAATAACTTTAGATCAGACCGTCAGATGGACCTCAAACCGGTGGCATTGGAAATCTAACGCAAAGCTCTATCTTTCGTAAAAATATCAGCTTAATCGCATAAAGGAAAGGTCTCCTTCCATAGATAAACTTCTGAGGCATCTTTGTAGTTCTGGATCTTAAAAAGCTCCACAATCACCAAAATTCTCTAAAACGTACATGAACATTAAAGCTCTCTAAAACAGACTCCAAACCCATATAATATACTCTAAAAGGTTCCGTAACATGCTCTAAAAGAGATAGATAATGGGACCTACCAGCGGTAACTCAATCCTATTTAAAACAATTTTCTAAATTCCGATCTGTACGACCAAATCCGTTTAATCAATAATAAAATTGGTTTAAATTAGTTTAAATCAGTTCAAATCTTTTCAAATTAGTTTAGATATGTTAAATTAATCAATAATGTTAATACAAATCCACTAAATTGTCTCATTTCTTTTGTTTTGTGTATCAAATTTTGTTAATTCATCAAATTATTTTTATAATTAAACTCAAAAAATAAAAATATTATAGAAATGTAATATATATTATAAATTAATAATTTGCGGACGTCTAGGCTGAGCCTAAACCTTGAATAATCTGTTAGTCGCTATTACTTTACCAAACGGTTAGTTATCGCTTACCAACTTCTTTAACATTGTAAAAGTACATGGTTTATCTTGGTTAGAGATGCCAAATTATTCAATATAAATCAAGTGGATGAGAAATCCAAATATTTCAATGTTGATTATGCGAACCCATAGTTATTAAGATTTAGCAAATCTCTAAATATTAAAGAAGTAAAAATAAGAAAGTTACAGCTTTTTAAGTACAAAAAACAAGATGTAATAGTGTGAGGTCAATGTTGGGTGGTAGGGTGTACGATATACACTTAAGTCACTATGTCTTTTTAAAAGAAACACATGATCAGAAATTGTCCAGAAAAATGGAAAACTAATAAATATTGGCAATCTTGTGATTATTAGTGTTTGCCAAATGCTTTATGGATTTTCAGAAACTTATAAAAATAAAATTGTTGTGAATTATAATAAAACAAAAGAGAGAGATTACTTGGGTGGTGTACAACGAGAGAGAGAAAGAGAGAGAAAGAGAGAGAGACTTATTAGTAGAGAGATTACATATATAGTCACTTTACATGTTTTTAGAAAGATTTACATGTAGAGCCAGTCTTTGACTTTTTATTACATATATATCACTTTACATGTTTTTAGAAAGATTTACTTGTAGAGGCAGTCTTTGACTTTTTATTACATATATACTCACTTATTGCTACTAGAATAGTTTTCTTTAAGTATTTATCTTCTTTTCCCAACTAAACGTAATTAGAAAGTTGACAAACAAAATGTAACTAGTTTATTCGAAAAAAGTGAAACCCAAAAACTATCAAAACAGACTTTTTCTTCTTTATTTAACTTTGACAGATGAAAAATAAATAGAGACAAGGATAACGACTAAACCCAGAAAGATACGACCAGATGAGATACTGCCTATGTATGGCGGTGAAAGCACCGTAACCAAGCTTCCTCCTCCTCTTCGCGTTCTGCAACTTATCTCAGATAGATGCAATCTTTGCGCCCTAGTCGTCATGCTCGAAAACAAGCGGGTTAATGCTTGGCATTCTTATTATAATCTGTCAAAACTCGAAAATTATGAAAAAAAAAATGTTTTTTTTGCATGGTTTTTGGTTCTAATTGGCTAATCTATCAAATACTTTTAAGTTGTGGAGGTAAAAAAAATGAAGATTACATGACGAAAATTAATGGTGGCTCTCAGACTTAGTTGCAGAAATTGCAGGATACCCTAATAGGAGGAAGATGATTTAAGTTTGGGGGTGGATTTGCATCCCCCTCAAGGCCCATCGATTGAAATGCTAGGCCCAATACACATACCAGCTTGCCACGCGGACAAAACGACAAATCGGATTACTACCTAAAGGACGCTAGTGAAGCAGCAATACCGGCTTTGCCCGGCCCAACTATATCAGGTTTGGCCCATGAGCTTCATAATCTAGGGCAAACCAGTGCTGGGAAAGGGTTATAAAAGAGAACCATAGGGCAAAGGAAGAGGAGGAGAACAATTTTTAGCAACCTTTCACTTTCTGATTTTGTGTAAAACAACTCTTAAATCATTTAATTTCTCATATCTCGTTATAACATAATCGCCTTCGAGTAAACCCACAATGAATCGTGCTATTGACATCCTCGTACAAGCACCCAACGAACATTTGGCGCCCACCGTGGGGTTTTCCTGAAGTAGTGTAACGTTTCGATCGATGACCGAAGACTCGGCCGCCGGGGATAACCCCCTTCCGGCCGCCTCAGCACCGTCTATGACTGAGATCATGGATACCATCCTAGCACACTTTGCTCAGCAAGATTAAGTCCAAAAGGCGACTAACGAGCGTCTTGACATCCTTGCCGCCGCTCTAGCACCCGCTCCGGGCACTTCCAGCAACCCGCAAACGGTCCGCAGGCAACTCTTTTCCGTCAACCCACTGACCGGTGTACCTGAACAATATATGGATCCCGCGGAACAGACGACGACAACTGCCGGCCCAGAGCAGAACACAAAAAGCTCAAATCCGGCCACAAGCCGACAAATAGCTCAGCTCCAAAACTTGCTAAGAGACATACACTCCAAGATCCATCGCGTCACCAGTTCCGCTCCAGAGATAGAAAGAGTAATCGAAGCCACCTTACGTAACCCGTTTACTCAGCGCATCACAGACGTTAAAATCCGACTGACGGATAAGCTGCGTATTCAGCCGTACACCGGTGACTCTGACCCGACAGACCATATGACAACTTTCAATATAGCCCTCGCCCGCGCTCACTTCTCCAACAAAGAGAAGGACGCTGGCTCATGCAAACTATTCGTCAAAAGCCTTTTGGTCCCAACTATTACATGGTTCTCCCGTCTCGGAGAGGGCTCCATTGATAACTTCCACGATCTATCTACCGCGTTTCTGAAACACTATGTTATGTTTACCCGCGACGGGGCCTCTATCTCAGATCTTTGGAAAATTTCCCAGTACTCGACCGAAAGCCTCAAAGAATACATGGAGCGTTTCAAACAGGTGGTGTCGAAAGTTCACGTCACCGACAAAACTGCGGTCGAGGCACTCCGGCATACACTATGGATAAACTCTGAGTTCTGTAAGAGTCTATGTTCGAATCCAATGGTGTCTCTTTAGGATGCCCTCCATCGATCAAAAACTTCATCATGCTGGAGGAGGACAAGCGGGCATTTTATACCAAGCAAAATACAACAAAGCAGGCCGCACACAAACCAACGAATGCCCTTCCGGAATCCCAACAACACATGCCATATACTAAAAATGACAAAGGAAATCCATCCTCTATACCATGACCGAGCAAGAACCACAAGGAAATGCCCTTATGGTCAGGAACCAGGATGGAACGTCTGGGAACGGGATGCGGATGGAAAAGTCCTCCCTCCGCGCACCGGCACAGCCAACAACTCGGCAGCTACCTTCGACGACAGCAAGTACTGCGAGTATCATAAAACAAGAGGACACGATACGAAGGAATGCAAACACTTGCACGAACTCTTACTCGCAGCGTTCGCCAGCGGCCAAACTAATATCGAACCTCCCAAGCCAAAGCAAGCAAACAGTAGCAAGAGCTGGAGTAAAAGCAAAGATAAGAAAAAGAAACTTCAGGGCCGAAAAGAGCCAGACTCCAAACAAGAAGTCGACGCCGGAATCCCTCGGTGAGAAAGCTACTTATCTTCCGATGAAGACAAACCAAAATCTCGCCAGAACTTTTTTACGATTCTAGCAAGATCGGTATCATCATCCTCCGACGAAGCGCCGCGACCAGATGACCTTCGGAATCTCCTCAAACGCAAAGCCTACGGCAGCCCGCCGAACCCTGATAAGGTCGATCAAACACAACAACCTTTCGATCTAAGGGTCAAACTTGAGCGCAACAGATCGACCAACATAGGAGCGGATATTCCCCCATCAAATCCTACAGCAAACCTTCAGGTCAGTGATCTTCGAGAACGACTAGGGCCCGTCCTCATTGATCCAAGAGTAACTCTAAACTCCGGAGTTGCCGATTTACGGACAAAACTCAATTCGAGAATTCCCGATTTACGAGAAAAGCTGACATCTAAACTCACGGAGGCGACACATCAACAATCCGAAGAACATATATCATACGGCGAGTTATCCATCGATCTGCGCTCCAAGCTCAAACGATCAAAGGGATCTAAATTGAACGTCATTATGGGCGGATCACCTCCGTGCGAGGATTCAGTTCGTTCTGTGAAAGAGTTTCGACGAAAAGCCTCCGTCTCTAGACATTGGCCAACGATCTTGAAAAATGATCCGCAGATCACTTTCTCCGCGGTCGACTCAGCCGGTGTCCACGCACCACATAATGATCCTCTTCTCGTTGAACTCGGCATCGAGGATTGCGAGGTTACGAGGATACTAATCGATACGGGCAGCTCTGTCGATCTAATTTTTAAACAAACCCTCGACAAAACGGGAGTCGACCTACACCGACTCAAGTCTTCCGTCAGATCATTAACCGGCTTTAACGGATCATCTGAAATGATAATTGGCACAGTTTGTCTTAGCGTATTTTCCCTCGGCGTTACCAAAAGCGTCAAATTTTCCGTCATCGATGTTACCGCGCCGTACAACGCGATCCTGGGAACTCTGTGGCTTCATTCCATGAAAGCCATACCCTCGACTTATCACCAGTTAGTCCAATTCCCGGGCTACGATGGTCGCATTATTACACTCCGCAGCGACCAACGGGCGGCTCGAGATCTTTTAGTCAACGAAATCAAAGCTCAACGGACTGGCCACCAAGCGAATTCGCCGATAAAACCAATTGAAAAGGTTTACCCACTTAAGGAAGACATCTTAGAAGTCGGTATAGATCCCAACGACTCGAGTAAAACGATCCAGATAGGAGCCTACTTGAACGACGACTCCAAGGATCAAATCGTCTGTTTCCTAAAAGAAAATGTTTCAGCCTTCGCCTGGGCTACATTGATCCTACCATCGTCGTACACGAGCTGAATGTTGATCCAACACATAAACCCGTTCGCCAAAAACGAAGAAAAATCGGTCCAGAGAGAGCAAAGGCCGTAAATGAAGAGGTTGACCGATATACGTTACCAAGAGTGGCTAGCCAACTTGGTAGTCGTCCGAAAAAAGAACGGCAAATGGCGGATGTGCGTCGATTTCACCGATTTGAACAAAGCATGCCCGAAGGATAGCTTCCCGTTGCCACATATTGACCGATTGGTCGAATCCACGGCTGGAAACGAATTGCTAAGTTTCATTGATGCCTTCTCGGGATACAATCAAATCATGATGCATCCCCATGACAGAGAAAAGACTGCTTTTATTACCGATCGCGGTACCTACTGCTATAAAGTCATGCCGTTTGGTCTTAAGAACGCTGGCGCGACCTACCAAAGACTGGTCAACAAGATGTTCGCTGACCAGCTTGGGGTTACGATGGAAGTCTACAGCGACGATATGTTGGTCAAATCGCTCTGAGCTGACGATCATCTAGGCCACTTGAAACAATGCTTCCTCACACTAAATCAATATGGCATGAAGCTGAACCCCGCAAAGTGCACGTTCGGAGTAATATCTGGCGAGTTCCTTGGTTACATCGTCACTCAGCGCGGAATTGAAGAAAACCCAAAGAAAATAACCGCTATACTCGAGTTACCCAGTCCCAAAAACAGCAGAGAAGTCCAACGATTGACTGGTCGTATCGCGGCACTTAACAGGTTTAACTCCAGATCAACTGACAAGTGCCTCCCGTTCTTCGACCTCTTACGCGGTAACAAAAGGTTCATCTGGGACGAACGATGCGAGGAGGCGTTCGGGCGACTCAAGGCATACTTAACGACCCCACCAATATTATTGAAGCCAGATGAAGGAGATACCCTCTACCTCTACATCGCGGTCTCTCTCACCGCTGTCAGCAGTGTCCTTGTCAAAGAAGACAGAGGCGAGCAGAAACCGATCTTCTATACGAGCAAACGGATGGCGGACGCCGAAACCCGCTATTCTACTTTGGAGAAAATGGCCCTCGCAGTGGTAACGTCGGCACGAAAGCTCTCTCCGTACTTCCAATCGCACTCAATAGTCGTCCTCACCAACCATCCCCTACGAACGGTTATGCAAAATACTAATCAGTCAGGCCGACTATCAAAGTGGGATGTCGAGTTAAGCGAACACGATAGCACCTACAGAAGCCGAGCAGCGGCAAAATCACAAGTACTAGCCAATTTTTTAATTGAATTAGTACCTGAAATCGAGCGCGACCTGATTCTCCCGTACCAAAATTGGATATTACACGTGGACGGTTCGTCGACCAACAGAGGATCGGGAGCAGGTGTTCAGCTCCAATCACCAACATGCGAGCTAATCAGGCAATCTTTTCTACTGGATTTCTAAGCGTCCAACAACGAGGCCGAATAAGAATCCCTTATTGCCGGCCTCCAGTTGGCCGCGGCCGCCGGAGCCAAACGAGTCGACGCTTATTGTGATTCCCAGCTCGTTGCCAATCAATATAATGGGGAATACGATACGAATAATGATAGAATGTACGCGTATTTAAAGACGGTCCATAAGCTCACGGGCACGTTAGAGCATTTTACCCTTACCAAGGTCCCCCGTGAAAATAACATCTGCGCAGACGCACTTGCAGCTTTAGGCAGCAAACTACGGGATCAGGTCCGACGAACAATTCCGATCCACCGTATCGATCGCCCAAGCATTGCCAATGCCCATGATGAAGATATAGTCAAAGCAAAGAGCACTGACGCCAACGTCTTATCTATCGAGCTCGGCCAAACGGATTGGAGAACCCCTATCATCCAGTACCTCTCTAACGGTAGGTTGCCGTCAGATAAATGGGAAGCCCGACGTTTGAAAACACGTAGTACAAACTATGTCTTCATGAACGACTCCCTCTATCGATGGACAGCAAATAAAGTCTTACCCACTTGCATATCCGGGGAGGAAGTCTGTCGTGTGATGGCCAAAATTCACGACGGAGTCACTGGAAACCATTCGGGCGGACGCACTCTAATCCTCAAAGCTAAAAGCCTCGGTTATTATTGGCCGATGATGGCAAAGGACTGCGAATCTCACTCCCGGAATTGCGATAAATGTAAAAGGCATGCGCCAAACTTTCACTGGCCAACCGAGTTTTTGCGAGCAACAACGACGCCCTACCCGTTTATGCGCTGGGCAATGGACATAGTCGGCCCCTTACCGAGCTCATGACAGCGTCGATTTTTGCTCGTGATGACTGATTATTTCACAAAATGGGTGGAAGCGGAATCATACGTACATGTAACGGAAAAATAAGTCCAAAGCTTTGTCTGTAAATAAATAATATGTCGCCACGGTCTTCCATACGAGATAGTAACGGACAACGGCTCGCAATTCATATCGAACAAGTTCCAAGAGTTTTGCGCCCGGTGGAAGATTCGATTAAATACTTCTACCCCGAGATACCCACAAGGAAACGTCAAGCCGAAGCAACGAACAAAATCATCATCGACGGAATAAAAAAATGCCTCGACGTGAAAAAAGGACACTGGGTGGATGAACTCGATGGGGTTTAATGGTCGCACCATACAACGCCGAGAGGAGCAACTGGCATCACACCTTTCTCGTTGGCGTACGACATAGAAGCAATGTCTTTGGCTGAGGTAAATGTCGCTAGTCTTCGACGAACTTCGATGCCGACCAATGAAAGCATCAATCGCGACTTATTACTCGACGCCCTCGACAACCTCAAAGAACTACGTGATCGGGCCCTCCTCCGAATCTAGAATTACCAACACTTAGCTGTGGGCTACTAAAATAAGAAGTTCCGCGCTTGTCCGTTCGTTCTCCATGACCTCGTTCTGCGGAAGGTCTTTGAAAACACTCGCGAAATAAACGCGGGCAAATTGGGGACACAATGGGAAGGGCCATACCAAATCATCGAGGTCATCAAACCCGGAGTTTACAAACTCGAGACCTCCTCTGGCGATAAGGTTCCGAGGTCCTGGAACGCTTTTAACCTTCGGAAGTACTACAGTTAAATGTTCGACGAACAAAAAAAAAATCCCGAGCTAATGATCTTTCGATCACTTTAGCCCAGTGCCAAGTAAAAGACATTCGAGTCACTTTTGCTTGGCCCCAAAGAACTACGAAAGGCTTGATTCCTCCCGAGAGGATACGTAGGCAACCCGGTTAGAAGGTCCAGCCACAACAAAAAAAAACTCTCTTTCTGATTAAGACTCGAAGACGGTCATTTCTGCTCAAGTCACGAACTTGCACACCAGGTTCGACCAAAGTGGATGATCAGTGTCGGTCGTATCTTGATCAAATACTCGACCACCACTTCGCGGTTAAAATAACTAAAAGTGGTCCACTATAAATGGGACCATCCGCTTCCATTTATAGGACCGTTGCCATCTAATGATCTCGAGAACGGTTTGGCCGACCTAAAAGCTCGTCAGGATTATCCTTAGATTGGTAAAAACGCGAGTCGCAACGATAAGCGAGCAAAGTTAATTTGAGGCACGATCCTACGAATAAAATGCCAATGTCATAATTCATTATCAAACAAAAAAAAGTTACAATCGAATTGACTCGAGGCATAACCAGGCGGACAAAACGCACCAATATTACAATACAAAAAGGGAGAAAAGTAACCGTACAACAAGTCCGTCGGAGCGGGAAGATATATAAAGTACAAGAAGACTTCGGGAAACAAAACAGAGGGCTGCCCTATAATCTTTCCTCCCTCAGGATTCACCGTTGGTTCTTTCAACCTGTTGATCGCCCGCACCCCGGTCTTGGTCGCCAGAACCGTCGGCTTTAGCAGCGCCCGTGCAGTCTTCGTGGACACAACCTTGGTCAGCATTGATCGCACCAATCTTCTCCTGATCACCACGAACTCCAACCACGAACTCCACCACTGTGAGATTGGGTTGGAGTCTGCATCGAAGTCGCTGTAGCCGGGTCGATCAAATCCTTGTTTGACCCGAATTGATCAAGGCCGGAAAAAGGGAGATCAGTCACGAACCGTGAAGGTAGAATCAAGGGAGATAACCCGAGGAACTCCTCAGGGATGTCTCCAACTTTCACCGCTTCAGCCTCCTTCTCGAACTCGATCTCTCTCTCATTTAGAAAAGCGATCACCGCATCCGGGACTGCCAGAATCTTCTTCTCTCTCAAGTCCCGTAAGCTGTCCCTCACAACGCAAGCTTGCCCAAGCGCACTCCGGTTTTTTTCGTAGGCCTCGCGTTTGACCATGTATTCTCGGATCCCTTCAAAACGCTTCGCGGCTTTGGCAGTCATTGCTGTCTCCACCCTTGATCGCTCCTGAGTGACCTCTTGGATCCGTGACCTCTTTAGTCGGTCAATCTCCCTCTTTTGGTCGGCCATCAGAGTCGTCTTCTTGGCAATCACGACATCTCTCTCTTGAACCGGCGTCTCCTACTCTAGAACTGCAGCGTCCCTATCTCTTTCCAACTCAGCAAGCCAAGACCGAACCTTCTCAAGTTCAGCGGCCAAGCCCTCGGCTTTCTTCCTTTCGGCCCGCTGACGAGCAGCCCAACTGTCCCTCTCCTTAACGGCCTTATCTACTGTGTCGAGGAACTCCTTCTTCTTCTCTCAGATATAGTCCTTTTTGGTTGCCAAATCCTTCTCGACCGCCCCCAGTCTCAATGTCGTCTTCTTCAGAGCTCTGTCGTATTTGCTCACGATAAAATTCCAACGGCTCTCAGACTGGACATAAAAAGAATTACCAAAACGAAGCACTCGAAAACAACGAGCAAACAACCAAAGGTGAGAGACTTACCAATACCGATTTGCGAGCAGCATCAACAAAAAGACCGGAGAAGTATAGGTCCTCGACTGGAAGCATGTCCCGAGGACCTCCCTTAAGCTGGCGCATAAGCTCAGAACAAGCACGAGGGTCGTTCAAAAGCGGAGTAGACGCACTTGTATAGTGAAAATTCACCTTGTGTGGGACCGTTGGACCCTCCAACCTGCGCAGTACAACGTTCCCACTCTCAACTGCCTTTTTGGCCGCCTCAGGAATAACGTTATCGGTGACCGGCAAGCGCTGTTCAATGGGAGAAGACTCAATGTCATAGCCAGTTTGGCTCGGGTGTGTGGGCGAGTCAGCGGCCCTTGCATTTTCCTCGTCGTCAGGAATAGCTTCCGTTTCGTTTGGTTCCACGCCCGTTTGGTCGGCTCCAGAAGGCTCCTCTCAGGATCTCTTCTTCCGTTTTTCGAACCTGTCTCAGCCTCGACGCGATCCGATGCAACGCCCGTTCGGTCAGGGTCAGCCAACTTTTCCGAAGAACCCTTAGACTTCTTCTTCCTCTTCAAAGACGGCCCACCGTCGGAAGGATCAGAAGACAGTTCACGTCGGGCAGTATTTTCACCCACGCCCGATGATTCGCGGTCCCCTTCACCACGGGTGGTTTTGGCCGATTTTGATTTCTTCCTCGGAGACTTGGGACGACCAACGGTTGAGTCTTCATTTCCCCTCTTCGTAGCCTGAACAGCTTCACCATCCTTATTCACGATGGCCGACGTTCCCTCCGGAGGAGCAGGTGCCTGCGTGTTGAGAGCGTCGAGTGTGGCCATCGGATTCGCAGCCCTCAAGCCGATATTTGTTAAGCCACTAACGAGTAGCGAGCTGACATTCGGGAGATCCTTCATTGTTTTCTTCGAAACAATGGCTTTCGTAGCTTTCAACTTCAGTCTCGGACCGGATGTTTTCTCGCACGGAATATTAGAAGCCCACTTAGCTGTACCACACCACGAGATTTGATTCAGTAACGAGGAAATCAAAAGCGGGAAATATTCAAATGAGAGAACCTTTGTGATACGATCGTGGTTGCGGCGTATGCGAGCAAGATTGAATCCCCCCACTTCTCCTGGCTCAAGGCAGCAATCTTCAAAGCGTCCTCGAAGAAATTCTCCGGATATGTTATTGTGCTAGGGTGAGTAACTACAAGAAAAAGGAGAGGTATTTGAGTCAGAGAGAGTCCAAAAAGTTTAAACGCAAGAGGATCTACCAAGCCTATGATTCCATAAAAATCAGTAGTCGTTGCTCGGTGGTTCCTCAAAGGCAAATTTGTCGCATTTCACGTAAAAGTAGAAGCGGTCCCAATCCGGCGTCTTGTTCGGATGACCGGTTAAAATGTGAAGACCGCGCCTCATCCTGAGAGCAAATAGGCCGTTCGGTTGGCCGAAGTCATAGTCAGTTCCTCAAACACCCTCACACTCATAGGAACATCGATTTCTACGGCCATCACCATGAGAGCAACGGCGATACGCCAGGTCGCTGATGTCATCTGGGTAATAGCGACCCCACGACGAAAACAGTAAGAAGTAACAAGCCTGGGAATCGGGAACCAGAGCTTGATATCCTTCTGAAAGAAGGATTCGTACACGCATTGGTATCCTACTGGTGGGCTCCAGGGTCTTTGGTCGACGCTCGGAATCATGAATGTTATGCCATTCCTGCCACACCCCCTAAGAAGAGTGCTAACACTGCCATACGAGGACAAAGTGCTTCTAACATCCTCCCAATCTTGCCCGACAACATCAGCAGGACGCAAAAGATCGGAATCTAGAGCCGGGAGGCGCTCGAAAGTCCCGATTTTGTGGAACTTAATCGGGTAAACCTTGCCATCCTCCGGGAGAATCAAGGTTTCCTCGCTCACTTCCACACGAGGGCCACGAAATTGAAGCCCTGCAGAAACCCCTTCACTAACTCTCCCGGACAAGTTAGAACCATCTCCTCCAGATCCCTCGGACAATGTTTGGCCCTCGCACTCTTCCCGGAGCTGTATCTCGGCTTCAGCGACCAACGAGCGCTGAGAGGAATCAAGGCCGTCGACGTCTCTCAGGGCATTTAAATGAGAAAGACCCGCGTCGTCGCATCGGCTCGCGTTGCCCGATTCGAGTCAGAAATAGATGACACTATTGCCTTCCCCTTTTCAATTTCCGAAACCTTGCGCGCCGGACGGTTTATCATCGGATCCTGACAGATCTGACCGGAGTAAAGTAGAGAGAGAAAGATAAAGAGGAGAGATAAGAGAGAGGAAGCTACCTGTAAATGCGGAGATAAATAAAGGAGACCTCCGAAAGCGTCCTATTTATAGCAAAAAGATGGACACGAGAATCTAGGGTAATCATTACGGCTATTTGGGCCCTAGATGGGCCACACTAACCAGCTGTGCTTCCTCGCATCATTCGAAGGCCCTCTCGCCTTATAGCCTCATCCTAAGGACAAACCAGGACATCGGTTCAATTTTCCCAAGCAAACCAAGGCGAACCGTCGGTTAAACTAATAACGAACTCAACCAACTACCCTCCGGTATGACCGACATTCCCAACCCCGATCAAGAATACGTCATAGCCCGCTCGGCAGAAGCCATATTATTGGTCGTATCAAGCATCCAACCTCCGAACCTATTCAGAATAATTCGTTCAGAATCCCTGAACACTCTTCATGAACGAATTAGGCGGGGGCTTACTGTTTGGGGGTGGATTTGCATCCCCCTCAAGGCCCATCGATTGAAATGCTAGGCTCAATACACATACCAGCTTGCCACGCGGACAAAACGACAAATCGGATTACTACCTAAAGGACGCCAGTGAAGCAGCTATACCGGCTTTGCCCAGCTCAACTATATCAGGTTTGGCACATGAGCTTCATAATCTAGGGCGAACCAGTGCTGGGAAAGGGTTATAAAAGAGAACCATAGGGCAAAGGAAGAGGAGGAGAACAATTTTTAGCCACCTTTCACTTTCTGATTTTGTGTAGAACAACTCTTAAATCATTTAATTTCTCATCTCTCGTTATAACATAATCGCCTTCGAGTAAACCCACAACGAATCGTGCTATTGACATCCTCGTACAAGCACCCAACGAACAATTTAATTACAAAATGGCCATTCATTTAGAAAATACCAAAATAAATAGGCTACAATCTAGCGAATGCTATTCGAACCCTAGACTCAAGAAGACTTTAAGCCATACCCTTTACACTTAGACGGCGAGCACTAAATAATATATGTACATTTTCACATAAATATCTAACCATAAGGGCTGATATAATACATATACACTTAATTGTACTATGAAATTAATTAACTAATTTCTAACCACTTAAACCTAAAACAAACTATTACTAAAAATTCCCTCACATGTGTAGTTTAATGTCCACGTGGACATTGTAACTACATACACTTATTTTTTAAATTAATCTTATCAAAATTTATAGCTAAAGATTAATTAAATATCAAGATGTGTATATAATATGACATGATTTTGATTTTTTTCATCATGCATTGATCCGTGTTTTTAGTTAACAAACCATCGGTTTCAACAAATATCACTAAATTTTAGCATGAATACTAGTAATCTTGATCATGATGACTATAGTTATTATTATTTTTTTCATCAAACGGCTATTCTATTACTCATACTTGAGGTGGTTTGGGAAGCCAGACCGGAATAGAATAACCAACGGAACAAATCTCTATGAAAAGAATGTGCATTCTTGGCCAGAGCATCCGCAGTTCCATTACGAGTCATTGGGATGTGGCAGATCTCAAAGTTTGGAAAACAAATCAGTAGTGTCTTTATCGCCTCCAGTTCCGTTGCAGAGCTCAGCCATTCTTGCTGTTCTGATACCATCGCGACAATGTCATTGTAGTCTGTGCCAAAACCCTGACAGGCTGAATATTGAAGCATACACTCCATTTCCCATCTAAGAGCCTTTAATTCCGAGTGAAGTGCCGTCTCCCGCTTCCTTTGATTTCACGTCCCCATGAGCTCGGTTTTCCCATTGTAGTTCTTCCACACCCCGCCACAACCACTATATTGATCTGTGGCGGTCCAGTAACCATCCACCATACAGATAGTTTCAATACCTAAGGTCTGTGACGTCTCGCTCCTGTGCACTTGTGGATTCTTATCGATCGTTTCATTAGCACTAAACCACACAAGACATTCGCTTTCTGAATATCGTACTACTCCATTGGATCTCTATCAATGCCCCTGAAGAGTTTATCATTCTGGGCCTTCCAGATATACCAAATTATCCATGGAAAAGGGTCTCCGTGTGAATCATGTGCAGTAATCTCATTCTTTCGCCAGAAAAGGTAATCCATATTGGCATAAATACTAGGTAATGAGAACATGTTTTGACCTGAAGGTGCCGAAGATAAAGCCCATGCTTGTAAGGCAGGAGGGCACTCAAATATGTTGTGAGTAACTGATTCCTCCGGCTCCTCACATCGCGGACAGTAGTTGTCACATCTCATATTTCTTTAATTTAGATTATTTGTGGCCTCCACGTGTCCTGTTATCAATTTCCGGATAAGATGGCACATCTTTGTGAGTGCATTGAATTTCCAAGCAAAGGCTTGAAGGTCAGTAATACTAGGTTCACAATTCTCGCTCTCCACATCTTTCCTCAAAAGTTTTCGGGCCATCCAGTAACCTGATTTGACCGTGTATTGGTCATTCTTAGTATAGCTCCAGCAGAAAGAATATGTGTGATTCATCGTACTTATGGCTAGGCTTCTTATGAGGGGAATGTCTTCCAAAGAGAAGGCCGGCCTAGCTAGTATTGTCGGGATCAATGGATCCTCCCACACCTTAGTTTCATGTCCAGAATGAATCGTTTGTCTAATACCCAGTAGTAATAAACTCCGTGCCGCCAAGATATTATTCCAAACATTTGATGGGTTGTTAACCAAAATTGAACGCAAAGGCAAACTCATCTAGTAATATCTCCCTCTTAACACCCTAGCCACCAGTGAATCCTGATATAGGACTAATCGCCATAATTGTTTTGCTAGGAGAGCCAATTTGATTTCATGTATCATACGAAATCCCAGACCTCCTTCAATTCGTGGTTTGCAAAGTTTTTCCCATTCGCCCAGTGTATGCCTCTTTTAGGTGGATTTGAACTCCACCATAACTGTGCAATGGCACTAGCAAGCTTTTTACAGATCTCTAGTGGTAGTAGGAAGGTAGACATAGTTATTATTAATGTTCATATATGTGAAAATTTGTGTATATGTACATATGTACAAATAATACATATATACATATGTACAAGAATACACATGTACATATATATAAGAATACATATGTAGATATGTAGAAGAATATAACATACATGTGTACAAGATACATGTCACTATTTGAAATCTCTTTTTAATCAAACAAAATCACTAGGATCCGAAGATCCAGATTCAGACCGGCCCAAACCCAACCTCAGAAATCCGAAAATATATGCATGTACATCGGTTTGCATGCATCTCCATGTACACATATGAAGAGAGGGTTGAATTTTGACCAAAAATAAACTGGTTAAGAATTAACTAATGAGTAACTAAATGTGGGTACCTTTAGTGTTTTAAAATCAGTTTTAGTTGGAGAAAGTATCCAAGTAGAAGAAAGTGTCTTATTTTGTAATTAAAACTCATAAAGTGTCCTATGGTGTAAAACACTCCATGTTTTTATTACACATAAGAGCAGTTAGTGCTAGTAAGGTACTTTCCACTCTTTGAAATTTTTTTATCCTTGAAAAAGCAAAATTAGATAGGATATTTTAGTAAAATGACAATTAATCTGGTTAGGTTAGTTAGATTATTAAAATTTTAATAAAGACATAGATTTTATGGTGGATCCGAGATAAAAATTTAGACTTAGCTTAGTGTATACATCAAATCCGTAAAAGTTGTCATTTTAATTTTTTTTATTTCACTTTCAATTTTTTTTTATTGTTTACATGTTTGAGAGATTTTAGAGGTGATTTCCGACAAAGGAGATATTGGTTGATGAAAAATATGAAACTTAAAAAATACGAAGCTTGAAGAAAGCGACTGGAAAAGGAGAAAACCGCATGTTAATGAGATTTCTCTTTCAAATGGTTAAAGTCATCAACGAAATTAAGTTTTCAGGCCATGAAATCAGATTAGAATCTTTTCATTATAATCTTCTATAATTTCATAAGATTTGTTTTTCTTACAAATATTAATTTTTGCAGTCGCAGACTAAGTGTTCGCTAAAATGTCAAACTGAACTTTAAAGATACAAACAATCTCATACCATTGCTTGATCATTTTTTATTTTTTCTAAGAGTAAGAAATAATTTGTTAATTTCTGGTTAAGTGTACACGTCGCTCTTCATTGACGTTTTTTTCTGTATGTGTAAGCCTCTTTTTCTATCTAGTTGAGTGTACATCCTAGTCTGACTGAAATTCCATGGTTAGCTTACCTCTAGCCTTGATTTCAATCATTGTCTTCACTTCTTCATGATGGATTTGTTCCTCCTACCTCTAGAGAATCTAAGCATCATTGTTCTCTCATAGTCATTGAACTCACTCAGAAAATGTGAGACTCCAACAACATGGATTTGTTGCTCCCACCTATGAGAACTAAGCATCATGAAGATATAGTAATTTCTTCAAGCTAGTTTGTTGTGTTCTTGTTGTACATTGATATATGCCACAATGTATGATGTCACATTCTGACTGAAATTCCATGGTTAGCTTACCTCAAGCCTTGATGTCAATCATTGTGTTCACTTCTTCATGATGGATTTTTTCGTCCTACCTCTAGCGAATCTAAGCAACATTGTTCCCTCATAGTCGTTGAGCGCACTCAGAAAATGTGAGACTCCAAAAACATGGGTTTGTTGCTCTCACCTATGAGAATCTAAGCAACATTGTTCTCTCATGGGTTTTACGCCGCAACCTCTGCCCTTAGTCATTAAAATTCTATATTTTTCCTTGTCTTTACTATAGCTATATATGTAATGTTCTTAAAAACCTTTCTTATAAACGATTTTATATTGTTATATTATCTTTTGATCCCTATACATTATTCAACATACATAAAGCAAAATAGTATCTATGTGTACACACAATTCACCACTATCCACATGTACATTTTTAAATATACATGATTTGCAAAATATATACAATTAACCTACTTTATGTAACATGTTTGTACATATGTACATGTGTATAATCGTTATTTTGTACATATGTATAATATTATAATATGTGTGTACATGTGTACAATCATTGTTGTGTACATGTGTGTACATGTATACAATCATTTTTGTGTGCATGTGTTGATATTTTATTTCTTACTTTGTCTTTGTAACATGTGTGTAAATATGTACAATCTTTTTTGTGTACATATGTACAATATTATATATTATTTGTGTACACATATGCTCGAAGCATGTCTCAGTGCACATAAAAAGATCGTTATACATCTTTTCTTAAGTAAGCACAAATCCATAACCCCAAACATTTTACTTAAATTAAACAGCAATGATACATTTTTGTCACAAAGACTTCCAGTTTCATGAATATACCAATCTATAAAGGAACATTAAACCAAAATGAAGAACAACAAGTTGAGAAACATAACACAAAACTTAATTTAATTTACATTATATGAGTTCAGAAGATATAAACGACAAAAGAATGATATTCATTACCTTGATAATATATCTACTATATCAGATTACTCAACTTACCATCAACATCATCGACATTGTCAATCTTCAACTTCATTGTACGTGTGTACGATAAAATATAACAGCATACATGTGTAAAATAAATATGGGGGTGCACATGTGTACGATAAAATATAACAACATAGGTGTGTACAATAAATATGGGGGTGTACATATGTGTAATAATATGATAGTGTACATATGTACGACAAATAAAAATTAATCAAACTAAGACCCGCCATGAATATAACATGAAAACACACACACTAATAATTTTTGTTGCAGTAACTATGCTTAACTTTGAAATCCACACTAGCTTATAGAATAAGCAACATAACCGTATAAACTAACCTACAACATAAAAAAGTGTGTCTGAACAATTAAAAACAACACTCCAAATCTTGTACTCATCAACCATCTTCAAATCTTTGTACTCATCAACATCTTCGTACATTCTTAAATTTCTTCCTCTACTTATCATTTCATCAATGAATCACATATTCTGTTCGATATCTTTGTGTCTACTTTTCACAATCTATTCATGGTGGGTAATGGGTCTTCTACTTCGCCTTTGCCGTCGTTTACGTCTCCACTGTTGTTTATATCAAAGTAGTTAATATCTCTGTTGTTTACGTCACCGTCATATAAATTACCATTACACAACTATCGGAAATATATCTTGATATATCACAAAATATAGCCCGAATAATAGAGACATGATTTAACAAAAGTTTTGTTCAAAAAAGAAACAGAAGAAACAAATTTCAATTTTTTATAAAAAAATGGAGAATTTAGGAGTAAGAAGACGATAGAGAAAGATAGAGGGCTCACTTTGTTTGTGCTGAATTTTCACTATTAAATCCATAAATAAAATGAATAGTTGTGGTTAAATCTTGGCAAAAGAGGAAACAAATATTTAATGTTGTTAGGTTATTTTCTTTGGTTACAAATTCATCTAGTTAGATTTTTATTTGGGAAGTGAGTTTGGTTAAGAAAAACTACATAGTAGTACAAACTAGAAAAGTGACTTTCAATGTAATTATTTATTATTAGCACTCCTTCTGTTCCTTTATATATGACGTTTTTGTCGAATATATGACGCTTTAAGGTTTTATTTGTGAGTCAAAATACTTGACTGCTTTCCTGAAATCTATGCACACTATAATAAAAAAAAGACTTCACTGACCCTTATATATTCTGTAAGGTTGGACTGAATAATGATGATAATAGCATTAAACAATGACGACAAAGGACAAAATAAACTTAGGTAACAATAGTTGCCATAATTTGTGCGAGAATTCTATAACGTCATGTATAAACGAACGGAGAGAGTAAATATTCTCTGTGTAAGAAGAGGACAAAGACATTACTTAAGAAAGACTGATTTTCTTGTTACCTTTTACTTGTGTCTTTTTTTTTACAATGAATGAGAAGAGAAACTCTATATAGGGGGAAGTAGTCGATCAAACCCATCTAACATGACGAAAAAAAACATTATATATCTGCCATGGGTATGGATGATGGTGCAAAAACCACTTGGAGAAGATGACAATTGTCCTATAGGTGATTAATTATCTTTTATAATACTCTCTCTTAGTTATTCATTTTGTATTATCTAATACCTTATTAAAAACTAATCATGAAACACTCCTAATGGGATTAAAACCATGATGAGGCAAAAAGTACAACTCCATAATCTTCTTCTGAGAAAAATAGACATAGATTTTTCTTCATAGGACAAGCAAATCCCGCATTCCAATACCATAGACGTTGTTTCAGAATTTAATAGTTGGAAGAGCCTTTGTGAATAAGTCAGCCGGATTATCGCATGACCATACATACTCAATGTCCACTTCTTGATTATTCTCTAGTTCTCGTGTGTATGAAAAAAGTCTTGGAGGGATGTGCATTTTTTCTACCGCTTTGATATAGCCTTCTTTGAGTCACGCCGAATTGTCTTCAAATATTTTGTCGCCTCTTTCTTGTTTACTATTCCGCTTAATTCTTGTATGTGATGACTCATTGACCTAAGACATGCATATTCTCGACATGCTTCGTGAAACCCAACAATTTCTGCATGATTCGAAGATGGCGCAACCCGATTTTGTTTCTAGGAACACGACGAAGTCGCGGTTCTACCAAAAGTAAAAATGTAGTCGATTTGCGATCAAGATTTATGCAGATCTGATAAATATATTGCATCTTCAAAACTAATCATACCAAACTCGAGGTTCTCAGGATAAAGAAATCCTAAATCAAAACGTACCTTGGAGAGAACATATATATTCTCAATTTCGTTTTAATGTCTATAAATAAGAGATGAGCTGTATTTTGCAAATAAATTAGTTTTAAAACTATATTTAATCAAATACGACTTGCAAGATATATATATTCTCACATAACCTTCATTACTATTAGCATCTCCAAAGTACTTCTTTATGTAAGATACTACCATGATATTTAGAAAACACCATCTTTTCAATAAATGTTTTAACTTTGGAGATATCTTAATACTTTACTCTTACAAATCTTGCATCCCAAAAACCTTATATACGACTTGTTATAACTCTTCTAGAGTTTTATACAGATCCCGAGAATATAACTTTAATATCATTTATCTTTTTGAAGTTATAAAATATCAAGATGCAACTCAAGTTTTCATGTCCTGCTAAGCATACTAATATACTGCATCTATTATAAATTTCACAACTGACCTTGTAACAAGCCGTATTCATACCGCAAGATCAACTTTCATTTCATTTCTTGAGAAATAAAAACCTTTTAGATGCTTAGAATTATTGTCCAAAAAAAATCTTGTTTTTATTAAGAGTTTTACATTGTCTAGATTTCCTCATTTCACTTTTGGCTAATCATTTCTTTATACACTTATACACAGAGGTATATCCATGATCCTTATTTATATCGTGCACTTTTTCATTTATTGTCAAAAATTAGTTGATTCCATCTTTTACTCGTAATGATATGGTTAATCGAGTTATTTTTATCATCACTAATAATTTACTCAGTTACCTGATTGTATATTAACCATCTCAACGATCTCTTTAGGATATTCATATTTTATTCATATATATGCTAATTTTCGAAGATTCTTTGGAACCAAATTAGTCAATCACGTTCTTACGTGTCATAGAGTTATAAACCGTCCTTTCAGGACTTATATTCTTATTGGAGTCTTTGGAGTACATTACATTTTAAGACAATTTTTGACATTTTATCACACTCCAAGACACATTGTGCTGGATGAGCACTTTCTTCTTTGTTTTGTGTCAAATAAGACACAAATACCCTTACTGTGTAACGATGAAGCACTGGAGAAAATTGGGAGACAACTAGATTGTAATTATTTTTTATATTTTTTTGTACATTCACCTCTCATATCTTAATTTGTTTGTGTTTTGAATTTTAAAATACATAAATAAATACATTTAGTATAATTTGTTGTAACATTTTTTCTTAAAATTTAGACATCCGCTTTGATATATTTTAATAACTAATAAATACTTTTTGTCGACAAGCAACGAATAGATAGAGGTTCAATGGTGGAGCGATGCGTGGACGAAGAAGTTGTGGACGAAGGAATTAGGGATAAATGGTTTGTGGACAAACAAGATAAACATCGATAAAAAAAGTTCTGAACATGTTCTTGTGCAAATATTCATATCCATAATAGTCTATTCACAAAAATACAGTTATAAAGATTACGTGTACAAAATTGTGTGGACAGATGGTTATGGATATATGTGTAAGGTCTTGTGGCTATGGATACATGTATAGACAAGTTTTTGTGGACATGGACTAAGGATCTTGGTCGTGGAGGGGTCAGTCTTGGATGAACTCAACACATTTGAAAATCAATTAAAATCTTTAGGTATACATATGAAAGAGCAATTGCAATTTTCACAATCACAATTTAAAAAGCAATATCAGAATCTATCGCTCATTTCCTCCTCTTTTCACCATCTCCTCCTTCATCTCACATCTTCCTCTTCGATCTCTCCTTGTGTCTCAGAAATTACAGTTATTTTCTCCGGTTCAAGCACGATTCTACCACTCTCTGGTCATTTAACAACCGATGCTTTGGGATCAAAGTGATTTGAGTCGTTAGAATTCTTAGGTAGTGGAAGAACAAAAGGGAAAGACAGCATCTTTTCTTCTTTGTCTGAAACCGAACATCTCTTGTTTTTCTCTGTCTCCCTCCACCAACCCAGAACTAAGCTTCCTTACAAAGCTCCGAAGCTATCTGAGAATCAGAGTTGAGAAATCGAGTTAGAGTTCAAGCTATTACCAGTGTTCATGGTCGGAGCCCCAAAGCCGGATCATTCTTTCCTTGATCTTGGTTCAAATTAAAAGTTCAAGAACCCGATTCACCACCACCACCATTTTTGAAACTGAAAATGTTGTTGACTTTATCAAAAAGATCTATGCTTTGATTTTTAAACCAGAGAAGCATTAAAGTGGCATTTAGATAAAATGATTAGAAAGGATTTGTTAAGATAAAAGATAAAAGAGAATACATGTCTCATCAGCTTCACCGATCCTGTCATCTTTTTGTTTGGAACTCTTAATATTATAGTTTGAACATTTGGGAAAGTATAAATTGAGTTAGGAGTGAAGATGAACTTATCGTAATGAAATAGGAGAGAGAAGGAAATAGAAAGTAAAGAATGGTTTAGTTAAAGGGTGTAAAAGTCTTTAGACACACAAAATGTGTGTAGCAAGTTGATGTGGGGTTTCATATCACTCTCAAATTAACTCTATTTCCCACTTTTACTCTCTCAAATAAGAGGTTCAGTGTAGTACCTAGGGATCGAATCCACAAAGATTCTAGGATTGCACAATAGATTTATTGTTGTCGAATTAATGCTAGATAAATGATAATAATAATGAATAAAGTTATTTCAAGATTGATTTGGCATGTGAAGGTTAATTAAGGGATTAGACTTAGGGAAATTCTCAAGCAGGATTAGGCGTTGAAGACTAATAGATTATTAGGGTTTTAATGAAATACCTTTCTTGAACTCAAACCTCAGGGTTTAAGAGATCGCTCTCGCGCATCTCAGCTGGGTATGGATCGATGTCCATATGGCAGTATCGATCGATTCTCTTTGTAAATGGTACTGGTTTCACGGTTTGATGGGTTCTCTACACTTTTAATTTAACTCTCGTTTGTTACCAGTTATTTAGATTGTTTAAGATAGGTTTAGGATCATAACCATGCTCTCGCTTGCGCTATGGAACTCTAACTTCTAACATTGAGGTGATCAAATTCAACTTAGCATTAAAAACAACTTAAACAAAGAACTAAGAAGATCACCCTAACAAATCAACAAGAAATTTCTACCATTGAAGAACCCTAAATCTAACTAGATGAATTACTCAGACAGGGTAATAAAGAATATGATTAACGTCTGAATAAATTGCATTAAATAAATTGAGTAAGAAGATAAGATCTTCTCTGTAATAATGGTCAGATCTCTCTCTCCAATAGATGTAGCAAGGTATTCCAACTCTTAGCTCTTAGAACTATTTCTCTAGCGGCTTCCTAAACCAAGATAGAAAACCCTAATAAATAATCTAAATTTTGGCCAGGGACTTGTCTTACAAATGATGAAACTTTTGGGTAAAACTTGTAATTTTTCTGGTCTTCATTAATCTCGCACCCGACTTGGCCCTCGAGAGACGCACAATGTGTGACGTCGATCGGCGCTTCATAAATAAACTGAAACCGACACTGAGTTTCTGGCTGAACATCCTAAATGCTCCAAAATAGCCCAAAAGTTCTAATTGTTTCCAATGAGTACCTAGACTTGTAAATACTCCAAGGCATAGTTTAGATACACATAATAGACCCTAAATAGAGCCTATAACTGGTAATAAATAGGCTATTTCAACTTCTCCAGACTTAACATTTTGCTTGTCCTCAAGAAAACTAAGCATGTGAAAGAGGATTTGAAAACCAGAGACTCACATAATGTCTAAGTATAACGGTCACCCTACTTTGTTGCAATCACATCCTATCAAGTTAATCACATAGAAACTTTATATACCCTATCTTAGTATAGCAACCAATTCTACCAACAAGTTAACAAATACTAGTCTGACTCACCCCTCTACTGATTTCATTTCTTTGCATATAATAAAGTGTAGGCTGTACCTTGGGATTATCGATCAAAGGACACATGGAATCTTACCTCTGCAAGAATCAGAACAACTAGGCACAAATTCTTCTCTGATTCTATTCTTCCCACTTTTCTCTCTGAATTTTTTTAGATCTCAAACTTAATGGACAATGATGCTGATACAGTCCATCTTGCCATCTCATTTTCAATTTTCTTCTTCTCTCCTTTTGTTTTCTTTTTCTTTCTTTTCTCCTTTTTTTTGTTTTTTGGTAAAAGTTGTAGGCGAAGTGGGGTCATCGGTAATGTACTTACCCCTTGCTTCCAATAATATGTGATCATTCCTCCTAACTAGAATAGTGGGGTCAACGGTAATGTACCTACCCCTCTGCATCTCGGAAAGTCATCTCAATCTTTTAACCTTTTAGCTAGATGCTGAAGAGAAAGAGAGAAGGGAACCAAAGGTGCAATGACTTGTACCTACAGACTTGCAGAAGAAATCCGATCTAGTGTCTACCAAGCCCCAAAGCAAGCGGATAATGTCAGGATTAATGTTGCAAATCGGCTTCGGTTCCTTCAAACAGTCTAAGCAAGTGTGATATAGTGGCATGATGATCCACTTTGGTATCTCTAATAATCTTTGTAAATAACCTTCTAAGAATGGTGCGAAAGTGTGGTTAAATATTGATCATAGTCCCCTTCTTTATCATAGTCCTCTTCTTGACTCAATAAAACATTTTCAAAAACTTATATATATATATATATATATATATATATAGTAACTAAAGCTCAAAAAAATTAAATAGCATTAGCAAACCTCCCCGGGACTTAAATTACATTGTCCCTAGTGTAATCCATCCTAGATTGGTTAGGAGAAATTAAATCATAAGTAAGTAGTATAAGTAGAATACTCGATACCTCTCTATGTATGAGAGTGTCGATCGAAGATTATAAGTGTGCGTCGACCGATGGTAAACCATCACCATCGATCGATGGGGGACCCAAACTATCTACTAAATGTCTTTGTTAGATTGCTATTGATCGGCAGAAGTAAAGCGTCGTCGATCAATGCTAGGCATATCAGACTGAAATCGTGCGTGTGTCAAGTCTCCATTATGATCATCTCTCTTTGGGTTAGCTCTGTTAGACACTCAAACACACATCAAAACATTCAAACAGCATAATAACAATAATAGTAATAAGTCTAAATCCAAAGGCAACAAAATAAAATAAGTACGAGTATAAGTCTGTAAATGAGATAAGAGACGTAGGAGCAACAAAGGAGATTATTCGTCATCTGAGGTGTCCATGTTTGGCTGCTGATGCTGTGGTGCGGGTCCTAGTGGTGATCTCTGGTCCTGCGACGGCTGAAACACTAGCATTGAGACATCGTCTCCACCCTAGCCCATGTAGCACGAATTTCGTCCACCACGATTCTCTGGAAGTCACCATGGTCGTGGATGGTGATCTCTGGGATCTGAGGGAAGGCTGGGAGAGGTGGAAGTGGCTGTGCTGGCTCGTCTGCTCGAACTACCGGATGGGCTTGTTTGAGGCCTCCTCTGCGGCGTACCCTGAGAGGTGCTGTATGGAGGTGCTGCTCAGCTGGTTTGAAGGCAAGATGCTCTGGATCATCGTCAAAACCTGTCACCCATGGCGCTGGAAGCGCTATCATCCTAGGCCCGTCATCATCCACAAAAGACCAATATCGTCCCTCCTTCAGCCACTGATTGCTCGCCAAGTGCTCTTCATCCATGAAACGAAAGTCCCTCTCTGCTGACGCTCCCTCAAAGCTGATGCCAAGAAAGCTGAATAGAGGCATCAAGAGGCTCCCAATTTTCTCCTTCTTCGGGCCAGAGCCCTTGAAGGGGTTTTCCTTCAGGGTCGCCAAGTGCTCAGTAAAAAAAACCGCTGCTCGCTCACTGGTGGGCAAAAGATCTCATCATTGAGCCCCACTGACGTGCGTGTTTTAGTTGTTCTAGGAGGGTATAAATATCCTAAACAAAACACTATCAAATTAACCCTAGTCTTTAACACACAAATAATACTCTTTCTAAAAGAGATCATGTGTAGTGCTTAGGGGTCGAGTCCACAGAGAGCAATAACACACAATAGATTTCTTATTCCTAAAAATTAGGCTAGGTGAACATATATATATATATATATATATATATATATATATATATATATATAAGTTGGCAAACAATTTGTTAAAGAAATATTCCTTTTCAAGAAGTAGAGATGCAATATGGAAATATGCTAATAATGCAAATATGGAAATATATAATAAACTAACTTGATGCAAATGTTAACATGCTAGATCTAGGGTTTCAATCTTAATGGATTATAATGGATAGGAAGCATAGATATGTAAATATACTAGAACTAAAATATTAATTATTCTGACCCTTTTAACTCCAACGCTCGTATGCGAGCAAAAGGAAAGACCATTGATTGACGGCTATGGCGTGATGTCGATCGACGGTGAAATCAAAAGGAAGTGTGAACAAGATTTGATAAGTCCACCAGACTTGTTAGACCAGCTTTCGCATGCGCCTAACAGCCTAGTTCAAAATGGTATGTTTTGGCACATAACCCACTCTAGTAGTCGTCAATGTTCTACTTTCGAGATCCTAGTTAGCTACTCTAGAATGCAAGCATTAAGCACAACTTAATTGATGGATATTTACTTAGCTAGCAATCCTACTTTTGGAATAATCAATGATTGCTATCATACAACCCTAAACCTAGTTGATTACTACTCAGACATAATCAAAGAAAGAATCAATATCTGAATAGAATGCATAGATAAAACATTGGGGTTCCAATACAAATCTCCCTAAGAAGTTTAGAACGTTCTCCCCTAAAATCCTAAAACTCTAAAGCTATGTGTGTTGTGTCAAGCCTTGCCTAAGCTTGTACTTGCACTTGTACACACTAGCACTCTCTCTGCATGCTCTCAATACGTGAACTTAGATATAAAAACCCAAAAATCTTGGTCAAAATCGTCCAGGGTATTCTTGTCTTTTATCTTCTGAACTTGGGCTTCTCAGTCAGCTGTCGATGAATTGGGCGTCGATCGATGGCAAGTGTGAAACTTCGATCGAACTTGTTCTTTCATCATCGGTCCATTCCAAGGATATGTCATCGATCGACGACAGGCTTGTACTTCGACTCCTCCAATAGTCAGCTACTGATTCTTCTCCTCTAAATGCTCCAAAAGCTCCAAGTGTCTCCAATTATCTCCAAAACGTCCATGGACCTGTAAATACTCTAAGAAATATCTAAGACACATATAATAGACCCTAAATAGAGCCTAGAACTGGTAATAAATAGGTTATATCAACTCCCCTAGACTTAACCTTTTGCTTGTCCTCAAGCAAACTAAGCATGTGAAAGAAGTTTGTAAAGCGGAGACTCACATAATGTCTAAGTATAACTGTCACCTTACTCTATTGCAACCACATCCTATCGAGTCAATCATTGAGAAACTTTATATACCCTATCCTAGTATAGCAATCAAATCCGGTCTACCAACAACTTAACAAATTTTAGTCTGACTCACCTCTCTACTAATTTCATTTCTTTTGCATAAAATAAAGTGTAGGCTTTACCTTGGGAATATCGATCAAATGATACATGGACTCTACCTCTGCAAGTATCTGAACAACTAGGCAGAAAGTCTTCTCTGCTTCCTCCACCCCCCCTTTCTCTCTGAATCTTTCTAGATCTCAAACTCAATGGACAATGATGTTGATACAATCCATCTTGCCATCTCATTTTTGATTTCCTCTTCTTTTTCCTTCTTTTTTTATTTTTCTTTTCTTTTTCTTTTTCTTTTTGGGCAAAGTTGTAGGCGAATATTGGGGTCATCGGTAATGTACCTACCCCTCGCTTCCAACGGTGTGTGATCGTTCCTCCAAATTAGCATAATGGGGTCATAGGTAATTTACATACCCCTCTGCATCTCGGGAAGTCATCTCAATCTTTTAAGATATTAGGTAGATGCTGAAGAGAAAGAGGGAAGGGAACCAAAGGTGCAATGACTTGTACCTAAAGACTTGCAGAAGGAATCCGATCTAGTGTATACCAAGCCCCAAAGCAAGCAGATAATGTCAGGATTAGTTTTGGAAATCATCCTTTGTTCCTTCAAACTTTCTAAGCGAGTGTGATATAATGGCATGATGATCCACTTTGGTATCTCTAGTAATACCTGCAACAACCTTCTAAGAATGGTCCTAAAGTGTGGTTAGTCAATAATAAATCTTGATCATAGTCCCCTTCTTGACTCAATAAATATTTTTGAAAAACCTATATTTATATAGCAAATAAAATTCAAAACAACTTAAATAGCATTAGCGAACCTCCCCATACTTAACTTACATTGTCCTCAGTGTAATCCGCCCTGGATTGGTTTGGAAAAATTAAATCATAAGTAAATAGATAGGTGGTATAGAAGCTCGATACCAAACTCTGTGAAGAGTATCGATCGATGGTGGCATGTGTGGTCGATCGATGGTCGCGATCCAGTGTCGACTTATGGTGCCTCTATGGTGTCGATAGATGGTGAATTAAATAGTCTATATAAAACAAAGTAAAACTCGAAATAAGTAGTAGTATAAGTAAAAACAAAATAAAAGCTTACTAAACAGTGGGTTGCCTCCCACTCAGTGCTTGGTTATAGTTTTTAGCTCAAAGTTGTGAACTCTCTGACTAGTAGGAAGTTGGATCAACACTTGGAAAATAAGTGTCTACATCTTCTTTGCTCTTCTGAAACCATGTACTAAAGAAGTTCTTCAATGCCTCATCTTTTCTGGTTTTCTCATTCCTTGTGACTGTTCTGAAAAATGCCATTGAATGCATCCATGTTTCTAGTTTCTCAATACTGTGCTGTAGCATCTTAAGTCTGGAAGCTGTAGTCTCTAATAAATCCTCCAATTGCTGAGAAATATATTCCTTCACCAAGCTACGAGAAAATGCAATCTCATCGAACCTATCTTCTAATTCCACTTCCGCTGATGTCTTTTGTCCGTGTTCTTCAGTGTCGATCGATTCAATGTTGTTGCCGTTGATCGATGCTCGGTTTTCTGCCTCAATCGCATGCTGTCTCTGAACACTATCCAGCTCTTGCTTCATCTCATCCATGCGTGCAATCAAAACGGTAAGGCAGGTCTCTATAGGATAGTAGACATCATCCAACCTCTTGTAAAAGTCATCCATTTACATATCTTGAGTTCTGTAGATCGCATTCACAATATCATTAATCTCTTCTCTGCTGTATGTCTGTTGATTCTTCTGAGTCATAGCGAACCTTGCTGCTTGTTCTGGTAAACATATGTAGCTATGCTCAAACATATGTAGCTCTGCTCAAACAGATTAACTCTCTCTAGAACTGCTCTAATATCTTCAATTTGCACATTCACTACCCTTACATATGTAGCTCATGCATTACCATTCTCATCTTTGTAGATGCCATACTCATCTTTATTTTCCCAGTGGAAAGTCTGTTATTTTCAAAGGCTCTTGAACCTTGCTCATAACGCCAATCGATCGATGTCCGGATGGCTGAGTCCATCGATGTCCGTATGGCTGAGTCCATCGATGTCCGGATGGCTAAGTCCATCGATGGTGGTTTGACTGTGTTTGGATTTGTACGAGTCGGCTCATGCCTCTGTACCTCATTATTGATCGATGGAGAACGGTTAGCATCGATTGATGGCCTCTGCCGCTGTCCAAATATATTATCCGATCTATTAGCCAGAATAAGGGAATCTGCTACATCCACCTTGGACAAATGTAGGAGTCTACCATCAAGAGCACGTGCATGTCTATCTGGCTCTCTGAAAATACCAAACTCATCTGGTCTAAGGTTACCAATATCTGTCTCTTCTGCTCCATGTTGGTGTTCTGGTTCGCGTTTGATGTCATTTGAAGGCCATGAGTATCCTGTGATCGATGCTTGATTATCCACTCTCGCGTTCATTACCCAACCAGTTTACTCTGATGCCAGGCCGCAAAATTTAATCTGCTCTTCCACTCTTTATACTTCATCGTATCCATCGCATACTGAACGTGTGTCGATTGATGGTGTATGGTGACCATCGATCGATGTTTGATAACCAGACTGTTGCGTGAAAAGGTTTCCAGATCCATTAGCCATGGCAAGAATGTCTGCAATATCTTCTCTCGTGACATTAAGTAGTTTGCATCCATAGCTCTTGCGTGACCGTCTAGATCTCTCATAATCATCTGGTTGTAAATAACCATATTCCTTCTCGCGTGCTGCAGCTGAATCTACTTCGGTTGCTGCTTTGTGGTCAGTATCGATCGATGGCATAGGGTTGCCGTCGATCGATGTCGAATTCCCATCTGTGTGGTAGCCGTTGATCGGTTCTAGAGTGAGAGTGTTGATCGATAACAAAGGGTGGGTGTCGACCGATTGCTGAACTGCAAGAGTGTCAATCGATAGCATGGGTTGGGTAGCGATCAATGCTCAATTTTCCGACTCTTCATCAAAGTCATAATCGCAAAAACATGTGGCCACAAGTTCTGAATTATCACACAATTTAATCAGATTAGCCTTGTTCTTATTATTGACAGGTTCATAGAATCAAAATGCTATTACTCCACGAGAACTATCATATAGTATCAGATATCCACTGAACTATGACCTCGTGCCAGACTTCCATTGATCGAAAGTTACAAACTTATTTCTCTCTAAATCGATAGTTCGAAACTTAATTACCAATATACTATGATTTTTCTTGGTTTATTGTTAACAACATAATTAAACCAATTAAACAAGGTAATAATCCAATTTTATAAAAAAAACGTTCATACACTATTCAAACTCCACACTATCATTATCATCAAAGAAACTTTCAAAACTTCATATTTTGAAAGACTTGAAATCTTATTTTTTGACATAATTGATGTTTTGTTTGGTTTTAAAAGTGTTTGGTTAAAAATAAACCAATTAAACCATCGTCTATGTGTAATTAAGTTCTAAGCTATTAATTCGGGGGAAAATAGATTTTGAACTATCAATTCAGGGAGAAATAAGTTTACAACTTATAATTCGAGGAAGTCTACCACGAGATCATAGTTCGGTGGATAGTTGATACTATATGATAGTTCTCTTGGGGAAATAGCACGTTGACCCAAAATATTTTGATCAATTAGTGATAGATACAACCTGTTTAACTTCATATCGCATATAGCTCCCACAATAGCCATGAATTCTCTTCCAAGTAGTAGTGAAGATTCCAGTCTGTCCTGATGTCCATCACATGGAAGTCTACTGGTACTAAGGTGTTGTTGATCTTCACTGGAACATCTTTTACCATCCCTCATAAGTTCAGTTTTGAGCAGTCTACAAATGTGCAAGAATCATTGGAGGGTTCCACTTTCAGGTTCAGCTCCTCTGCCATAGTTATTGGCATAATGCTCACTGGTGATTCAGTATCACAGAAGGAATTAGGGTATATGTTGCCCTTGATAAAGCATTGAACCAGAAACTTCCCAGGATCACTCTTCTTCTTCAGATAGGTTCTCTGTTTCATTTTCTCTGAGATGATTGAACATGACTTCTATATCATTCTCTGTCACCCTTGTTTCCCTGAAAAACATCAACAACCTGTGAGTATAATAAGCTTCATCAAAAGGAGTATCTAAAGGAATTTTGAGGATTCTTTTGGTAAAGCTGTCCATCTCTTTTTCATTTGCTTCTCTACGTAGATGTTTGTGGATCTTTTGCTTCCTCTTGGAGTGTCCCTCATCTTCTCTATCAAGATCCATACTTTCAGATGTGTCAGTGTACTGTTCAGAAACCGTTCTGGTCAGACGCACAATCAAATTTGCAGCGATGCTTGGTAGTCGAACCGGCTTCCTCGTCTCTCGATCGATGCTCAGATCGCATGGTCGATCGATCCCTCTATCACTATGTCGATTGACTGTCTTATGTAGGTTTCGATCAATGTTATTCAATTCACAAGAAGCTATTGATGCTGCAGGATTCTCTGTCGATTGACACCGATACGAACTGCCAAATGACGGCGAACTTTCCGCACGAGAATCTCCTTCTTGGAGCCATTCCGTCTTAACTTCCTGGCAGAAATCATCATCAATCAATGCATTGACGTGGTGCCTCTGTCCAGCTTCAATTTTATTATTGATCAGGCTCTCATGTATCCAAATGGTATCACTTGTTTGCAGCACTTGATTCTCTAGCTTCTTCAGATGGGTGTTGAGGTTCTCAAACTTGGTGTTGAGGTTGAGGTATAGACCATCATTCTTTCCGTTTAAATCCACAATCATCTTTTTCTGTCCCTCTAAAACTCTGTCAACCATTACTTCAATCTTTCTTTCTTGGGTCTCTGGAGGAGGATTCTGGTAGTAGGAAGATCCATAAGTCATGTTGTTGTTGAAGGGTTTTCGCTGAGAACCCTGATTAAAGCTACTCCTTTGATCATTCCCATAGGAGTTCCTGTTGAAACCTGAATTCCCTTGTCTCTGGAAACCATTCCCATCAATGTAGTTCACATACTCTTCTTCAATCTCATCATCTCCAAACTCTATTGCTTCCACCTCTGCAAAAGTGACTTGCTTCCTGAAGAACTTCTGAACATTATCCAGTTTTGCTTTGACCTCTTCAATATGATCCTTACTCATAGTTGGAGTTGATCTTTTTCTTTCAAAGTCTGTGTTCTTGGTACTGATGTTGGATGCCAGGTTCTCAATCAACCTTGTAGCTTCTTCATGATTCCTAATGCTGAAATTTCCTTCACTAGCTGTGTCTAAAGCCATCTGATATTGTAATCAATTAACTCTAAAGAAAGTGCTGAGAAGTTGCACTTCGTTGAACCCATGGTGTGGGCAGTCTCTTTGGTATGATTTGAATCTCATCCAAGAGTTTCTGAAAGACTCTAAGGGTTCTTGTGAAAAAGTAGCAATCTTGCTCCTCAGGTCTTCTGCTCTAGCGTCATCAAAGAAGTTGCGCAACAAAGCAATCTTGATGTTATTCAAGGATGTCAGAGATCCTGGTGGTAGCTGCTTAAGTCAATATGAAGCTTCTCCAGCAAGTGAGTACTTGAAGAGCTTACAAAAGAGGTAGGCCTTAGGGACTCCATTGGCTTTGATAGCAGTCAATAGATCCTCAAATCGCAACAGATGATCCATAGGGTGCTCATGTCGTAACCCATGGTAAGGTGTCTGCGCTACAAGTCCGAAGAAGGCGGACTTGATTTCAAAATCATTCCTCTGAAAATCTGGAGGGTGAATGGCGGATCTGTTGGCATAGAACTGGTCTGGACGGTTGTAGTCAGCCAGTGTTCTCTGAGCAGCTTGGGCATTAGCTTCAGGTTGAGATGCTGCAGCATTAGCTTCAGGTTGAGATGCTGCAGCATCTGCTTCTACTTCTGCATCAGAGATTACAGCCCCCTGATCGTCTATCTTCTGATCTGCTGCATTACGCAGATGACCATCTTGGTCATGCAGGTTCCCATCCTCATCCCGAGTTAATATCAACGTCGCAACCATCTGAACTCGTCGGCTTATGTCGATCAATGCAGGTACTATGTTGTCGATCGTCGGAGTGTGATCAGTGTCGGTCGATGCTCGAGTTCTGATCTCGGTTGATGCTATCCGAAAAGGTGTGTCGGTCGACACGGAGTTCTTGCTGTCGATCGATACTTGTCGTCTCTCTTTGCGGATCGTACATTTTATTAAATCGGGGTCTGAGAATAGTAGTTTTGCTCCTAGTGTGTCTTTGCATACACCTGGAAAACAAGGAAAAGAAAAATTTAATAACTTGAATGTATTAACAAACGTAGACTAAATCCTAAAAGTTAAATCTAATGGCGATCAATGCTCCCCGGCAACATCGCCAAATTTGACGTGCGTGTTTTAGTTGTTCTAGCAGGTATAAATATCCTAAACAAATCACTATAAAATTAACCCTAGTCTTTAACACACAAATAATACTCTTGCCAAAAGAGATCAGGTGTAGTACTTAGGGATCGAATCCACAGAGCACAATGGCACACAATTGATTTCTTATTCCTTAAGGTTAAGCTATGTGAATATATATATATATATAGAGGTTGGCAAACAATCGATTAAGGAAATATTTATTTTCAAGAAGTAGAGATGCAATATGGAAATATGCTAATAAGGCAAATATGGAAATAATGCAAATATGGAAATATACTAATAAACTAACTTGAGGCAAATGTTAATATGCTAGATCTAGGGTTTCAAGCTTAATGGATTATAATGGATACGAAGCAGAGATATGTAAGCATACTAGAACTCAAATATTAACTATTCTGACCCTTTTAACTCCAACTCTCGTATGCGAGCAAAAGGACAGACCATCGATCGACGGCTATGGCCTGATGTCGATCGACGGTGTAATCAGAAGGAAGGGTGAACGAGATTTGATAAGTCCACTAGACTCGTCAGACCAGCTCTCTCATGCGCCTAACAGCCTAGTTCAATATGGTCTGTTCTGGCACATAACCTACTCTCGTAGTCGTCCATGTCCTACTTTCGAGATCCTAGTTAGCTACTCTAGAATGGAACCATTTTGCACAACTCAATTGATGGATATTGACTTAGCTAGCAATCCTACTTTTGGGCTAATCTATGATTGTTATCATACAACCCTAAACCTAGTTGATGACTACTCAAACATAATCAAAGAAAGAATAATAATCTGAATATAATGCATAGATAACCACTGGGGTTCCAATACAAATCTCCCTAAGGAGTTATGAACCTTCTCCCCTAAAATCCTAAAACTACAAAGCTATGTGTATTGTGTCAAGCCTTGCCTAAGCTTGTACTTGCACTTGCCCACACTAGCACTCTCTGTGCATGCTTTCAATACATGAAAATGAATATAAAACCCTAAAATCTAGGTCAAAACTCGTTCAGGGCATTCTTCTCTTTTTCCTTATGAACTTGGGATTTTAAGTTGGCTGTCTCCGAGTTAGGCGTCGATCGATGGCAAGTGTGTAACATTGATTCACCTTGTTCTTTCATCATCAGTCGATTCCAAGGTTATGTTTTCAATCGACGACATGCTTGTACTTCGACTCCTCCAATAGCCAGCTACAGATTCTTCTCCTCTAAATTCTCCAAAAGCTCCAAGTATCTCCATTTATATCGAAAACGTCCCTAGACCTGTAAATACTGTAAAACATATCCCAGACACATATAATATACCCTAAATAGAGCCTAGAACATGGCCTAAAACTGGTAATAAATAGGCTATATCACCCACCAAATCTCTGACAGAGTAGTACAACAGTGTGAGATCCTGAACCCTAACCTTGTTGGGTTCCATCTTGCACGAAAAAGTGTTGGCAAGGACCTTCATGAAGTAGCGTAGGGTGGGTTGACGGATATCCATCTAAATAAAAGAGCCTGAGTCAAAAGGGCCTGTAGTGATGAGTCCCCAAAAGGAAGGTAGATCGGGGAAGGGAGCGACTGTCCAAGCGAGAGTACCAACATCGAACCCATAGATCTCACATAGCTGCAGAATGTTGATCCGGTACCTGATGCATCTGATGAGAAAAATCAAGGTGGCCTCATTTGCCAACTTTACCCGAGGGCTCTTGATGCATCTGTCGGACCAGGTCGGGATAAAGAAGATATGGCTTAGTAGCCATGGTGCCCAACCCTAGCTATTGCACCATCTGCGTGAAGTCTGTCAGGAGCCCCATCTTCTTCAAGGTGCGTCTGTCGACGAACCTGGTGGGCTCAACAGAAACGCTTTGCCAAACTTTATAGTAGAGGATGTCAAAATCGTCCCATTTCTCGCGCACGAGATGGTGGGTGCATTCCCTCGATGCTACAGCCCTCCCAGGGTCAGGGAAGTTCTCGAACGTCACAAGTAAATCATCCTCTTCCTTGGGCCAAGAGTCTCGACATGGAGGACCCTTTGGCGGAGCACTGGAGCTACCGGTCTTGTGTCGTGCTTTGGTGCGCCTCTCGTTCATCTGCATTTAATAAATAAAGCCAAGAATCAGAAGTAATGTCGAGATAAACAACCATCGATCGATGGTACGTCATGGGCATCGATCGATGGGTCCTCATGGCCATCGATCGATGGCGCCGCATGGGCATCGATCGATGTTTCATCACTTACCATGGGATACGAAATCCAAAAGAACAAGCTCAAATCGTGCAGATCATATGTAAAGATGGTAGATAGTTCCTAATCTAGTACTCCATCCCCTTAAATCGTCCTAAATTTTGGGCTAATACTACAAAAGATTCGATTTTTCTATAAACCCTTAAAATTTCCCTAAACTAAGAGATTTAGAGAACATACTTGAATGATCGGTTGATATAGTGAACAAAACAGTTAGAGAGGGTGAAAATCAAGTGAGTTAGGCTCAAGAACGAGCAAAATCGGCCAAAATTCTAAAGAGAAATCGAGTGTTTACTCGTTTTTGTTTTTGGCGGTTTTGAGAAAAGTGATTTATAAAATGGGGTCGTGTCTAGTTAACCTACTCGACAGTCGGCCGTCTATCTACGGTCCTATAGGGGCGTCGATCGATGGTCTGTTCCGTGACTCCTTTTTTACTTAAAAAATTTGTGAATGCATAAATAATTAATTAATTTTTGTTGTTATATATAAATATATATTATATATTTATTATTATTATTGTCATTATTATTAGGGTGAATTTGCTCAGTATACATAGTGGAATAGAAAATAAAGGATATAGCCATAGCACTAGTGATGTGACAAGTATGGCCAACTGTGGACGGTTTAGTCCTTTCAGTTGCTGGCGCGTGAAGATGAGGCGAGTGAGAGAACAGAATAATAACACAAAAACAAACAATAACTCAAGAAAGGCAACAGATTATGAACGAGATGCATCCATAGGAAAACGGAAACTATAGTATATATGGAATAGTCACTACAAGAAAACTCGTCCATTACTAGGGCAGGTTTTCCTCGTTAGTTCCTAGTAAATGGCCTTTTACTAGGAACTTACGAGGAAACGTGTTTCGTCGAAACACGTTCATCGTAAAGCCTTTTTCCTCGTAAAGTCGTAGTAACCACTTTCCTCATAATTTCCTAGTAACCACTTTCCTCGTAATTTCCTAGTAACCACTTTCCTCGTAATTTCCTAGTAACCACTTTCCTCGTAATTTCCTAGTAATGCTTTACTAGGAATTTACTTCGAAATGTTTTTCCACTTTCCTCGTAATTTCCTAGTAATGCTTTACTAGGAATTTGCTTTGAAATATTTTTCCCTATTAAAAAAAATAATTAAAATAAATATAAATAATATATTTAAAAAAATTAAAGAATCCAAATTATAAATAAAAAAGAAATAACAAAATATTTTATAAATAACTAAATATTTAAGTTTTAAATTCATATACAATTAAAGAGAAAAAAAACTAAACTACGGATGTTGCTCGTTAAATTGACGAACGAAGTCGTCATCCCGGCTCGACAACTAGTATCATTAATATACTAGTATCATTTAAAAAAAACAGTTAAAAAAATTAAATCAACCTAATCTAAATTCCCTAAACTAACCACCTAATCTAAACTCCCTAATCTAACCACCTAATCTAAATTCTCTAATCTAACCACCTAAGTAGGAAATAGAGAGAACCTTAAGAGAATTCAGAGAGAAGCTTACTACAAATGAGAAATCGGATTGCTCGAGTTTATATAAGGAATTTTGTTTCCTCGTAAGGCCCTAGTAACATTACTAGGCCTTTACGAGGAAATAGCTATGCCCGTGTTTTTATTTCCTCGTAAAGTCCTAGTACGAGGAAACTGCTTTACTAGGAAATAGCTATGCCCGCGTTTTTTTCCTCGTAAAGTCCTAGTAATGTTATTACTAGGACTTTACGAGGAAACAACTATGCCCGCGTTTTCTCTTACTAGGGCTTTACGAGGAAAGGGTTTGTAAATCCCTAAACTCGAAACCCCAAACCCCAAACCACAACTTCCTTAACTTATAACCTCTTCTACAACCAAACTCCTAACCTCTTCTACACCTAAACCCCAAATTTTCAAAACTAAACAACCTAATATAAGTTCCCTAAACTAACCACCTAATCTAAATTCCCTAAACCCTAACCTTAAACCTAAACCCTAAACCTAAACTCTAAACCTAAACCAACTTCCATAACTTATACCTATACATCTTCATAAACCCCAAATCACAAATTTTTTTAAAAAAACTAAAAGAAGTATACAGTCATCGGAACGATTTTTATCAACCCCACATAGCTTTCCTCGAACTATCTACCTGAAGAAAAGCCCCAAGCTATTTCTTTGAGGAAAAGCTATGAGGAGTTGATAAGAAACTATTATGTTGACTGTGAACTCCTTTCAGTTATGAATTGAGTATTTTCTATTTGTTTGTTGTGTTTCAAATTAATCACATATGGTGGTATTTATAGAAATTTTCGAATCTGAGAATTTACTAAGAAATTGCTAGGAAAAGTAGGTACAAAATTTAAATTCGATATTTTCTATCTAGTTCCTCTTAATTTCGTAGTAACAAAACTCATTCCTCTTAATTTCGTAGTAAGCAATTACTAGGACTTTACGAGGAAACTGCTTTACTAGGAAATAGCTATGCCCGCGTTTTTTTCCTCGTAAAGTCCTAGTAATGTTACTATGACTTTACGAGGAAACTGTTTTCTCGTAAGTATACGAGAACCTTACGAGGTTTCCTCGTAAACTCGAAGTAAACTCGTAGTAATTTTACGAGGAATTATTTTCCTAGTAAATGCTTAGTTTTCTTGTAGTGAGTATAGAACTGGGAAACTGTATGGCAAAACGAAGTTTGCTGCGCGGACAGGAAAGTGGTAAAAAATTGAATAAAACATACATGTGAGCCGGTGGAAGTAGGAAGGGGAGGAAAATACAAAACAAAAGTCATTCTATTCACATCATAGAACTACACTATAAAATGGTTAAGAGAGTGGATAGCCGATATGTTGGTAACAAACAAATATCAAGAGAGGTTGCCTATCAATGTATAAGGTTCATACTCAATGCAACGTACTATACTATATGATGTGTGATATAGGAACCTAATTGAATATGAATAAGAAGCACTTACGGCAGACGTATGTAGGTGAAGGAAATTGTTAATAGGAGACAAGGGTGCGATAAAATGGGCAAGACTAATAACATGTAGTAAAGTACAATATCAACTAATATTTTGTAATTTACGTGTACAAGATTAACCCTTATGTTATATTTCTTAGTAACTAACAGTCAACAAAAGAAACAAGAGTGTGATATGCTGAAAACACACCAAATGATGTAAAGCACATAGTAAATATCAATAGTTGATGGCCAACATAGTACGTAAATTGAAGGGCATTTCTAAGAAGGAGTGGCATATGGACGTCGAAGTTCCATACTCACGTAAGGTACTATACTATATTATGCGTGGTATAGTCGCCTAAGTGACTATAATTAAGACGCACATAAGGGAGGCGTACTTAGTAGTTAGAAATTGTTAATAGGATAGAAGTGTGTGACAGAATGGGGGAAAACATTATAAAATAGTTTAGTACAACACAAAGAGAAATATATGATCATTTTTGTGTACACGAGTAACCCATGTGTGATATTGCTTAGTACCTAATAGAAAACATAGTTTACACGGTCCCATCAGTAGCATAACAAATACACTTATTAATTTGAAATAACCAAATTCCCGCCCACCACTACTTTTGTGGTAACATATATAATTGGCAAAAACGGGGAGAGTAATAGGTAAAAACCAACCAAAACAGAATTTAACGGTGTCTTACGCTGATAACCAACCTACATGGAATTACCATAGTCACTGTAATAACGTAAACAACACGAAAAATAGTCACAAAAACAAAGCTACAACATATTTGTGCTTAGTAAACTGTCTGCAAACAAATATAGCACTACACGGTGAAGTTGTCAAGCGCATCTGGGTTGAAGGTCGAGTATGCTTCATATGCATATGTTTGTTCTGCAATTACAAGGTCATCCACGGTTATATTTTCCGCAAGGTGCATACGCTGTGATGCATGCAGTTCCATCCCAACAACCGTTGCAACACAGGATAATCCTGGGAAAATTGATACTTTAGCGATTTCACAACCAAATATAAGGAAAATCAAATGGCGTGTTATCTATTCTATCAACAATTATAATAGTAAGGACATACCTGGATGTTCACAGAGAAATGGAAGGGCGATACGGGTAATGGGCAGCGGGGTTTCCATGGCTTTATCACCCAACGGCTTCCCCCCCGTTGAGGCGAATCAGCAATGGCATAAGGACTACAATCGGTTGAAGCAGTCCTTCCAACTTGGCATCCGGTACACAGGTTGGGTTGCAGTCAATCACGAAAATGCACCACTGGGCTATATCTATGACAACCCCTATCCAATGTGACCCGTGTACTTGGCAGGGGCAGTATAAGACGTCAACGTTTCCAATAAGATAAATCTTATTATTTGTACTATATTGGCTACCATTTTGATAACTCATTCATCCTTCAAGAGAAGTAGAGTGGCTAACAATGAGTACATTGTATCTATACTATATACATTTTCCAATAGAATAGTTATTGCAAACTAAATGAGTGAGTCCAAAAAAAAAATTTATCGTTGTCAACCTACAAACACCAACACAATAAAATCTTAGTATGATAACTATAAACACTTACACATACTATACGCTACACGTGAACCATTATAATTGTTATTATCCGCTCAACAGAAGTTGGGTCCCAGTAAGATAAATCTTATTATCTTTACTATATTGGCTATCATTTTGATAACTCATTCATCCTTCAACAGCAGTAGAATGGCTAACAATGAGTACATTGTATCTATACTATATACATTTTCCAATAGAATAGTTATTGCAAACTACATGAGTGAGTCCAAAAAAAAAAATTATCGTTGTCAACCTACAAACCACCAACACAATAAAATCTTAGTATGATAATTATAAACACTTAAATATACTATACGCAGACACCTCTCCACATAATTTGCTCCACAAGGACAACTATTGTGTCTATACTTTATGCAAATACCACTAGAATTGTCATTTATAGCCACATATAGCGGTCTAAAATACGTACTAAACAATTGTGATACAAAAAACTATAGTATTAGAGACAATATATCACAAGGTATACTACTTTCGTTTTCAAATACTATAGGCATTGCAGCTCCACCTAATTTTCAATAAGATAAATCTTATTATCTTTATTATATTGGATAACATATAGATACCTCATGCACCTTTCAACAGCAGTAGAATGGTTAACAATAAATACATTTTATCTATACTATATACATTTTCCAATAGAATAGTCCTTGCAAACTACATGAGGCAGTCTAAAAAACAATTTACCGTTGTCAACATACAAAACACCAACACAAGAAAATCTTACTATGTTAACTATAAACACGTACACATACTATACGGAGACACTTCTCCACATAATTTGCTCCACAAGGACAATGAGTGTGTCTATACTTTATGCAAAGACCAATAGAATTGTCATTTATAGACACATGTAGCGGTCTAAAATACGTACTAAACAGGTGTGATACAAAAACTATAGTATAGAGACAATATATGACAATGTATACTATTTTCGTTTTCAAATAATATAGGCATTACTGCTCCACATTATTTTGTGCGAAGTAATACGAGTGTGTCTAGACTGTATACCTTTACTAATATAATTATTTTATGATCCACAACGAGTACCAAGTTTACCTTTACAAAAACCAAACTCATTTCTCTCAAATAATCGTTAGTCCAAAAACCAAAACAGTTGAGCATATCCTATATACAGTAACGCATAGAAAAGACACACATATGTTGTAAAGAAATAACGTAATATCTATACTATATATGACTGCAAATAGTATAGGAAGTACCAACATAATTAATGTTGCTACTGTCAACAAGCCAAAACATTTGATCATATCCTATATACAATAACACATAGAAAATCCACACATATGTTGTAAAGACATATCTTAATATCTATACTATATACGACTTGAAATAGTATAGGCAGTACCAACATAATTTATGTTGCTACTGTCAACAAGCGTGTCTATACTATTTTCCCACCCAATTAGAATACTCACTATAACTCAACCGAAGCTTCAGAGAAAACAAATACCATATTTAACTTACAAAACGTTCAACAAGTTCTATACTATAAACATAGATATATAATCAAGTACTTTTACTCATCACACATAACTATACCATAACCATGACTCAACAAACTTGGTTGGATCGTCATCGCCAACCCCCCAACCCAATCACGGACATGCATGTGACAATAATCATTCAACAAAACTAACCGGTGAACATTTATTTTACATACCTTCTCTCCGCCGCCTTGAAACCGCTGCAATGGATCTACAAAAAAAAATTTCAGTTCTCTCTTACACTACCCACTCGGATGGGTCTGAAAGTAAGCGCCTCCCGTAATAAGCTATCATCAAACCCCATCTTACCTCCTCGAAGTGGATCGTATCGGAAGATGTGTACGGTCAGTTGTGCCGCTCTTGGTTTCGCCGCCGAAACCCTTAACCTTTGTCTCGAATTTCGTGCCATTCCTATCGACTACCGTAACTCCTTTCCGCCTTCGTCTACAGAAATCGTCCTGTTAATATAACCCCACTACCAGAACTTATCAACTTCTCCCTCCTCGTCGCTTCGCTTTCACTGTTTGAAACCGCTGAGGGGAATGGAAAGCGTTTTTAAAATCGAAAAACAGAGAAATAAAGATACTTTTTACCTTTTCACGCGCAGTAGAAGGGCTTTTGGGCAATAATGAACACAATATGTAATATATCGTAACCATAAGGTTGATATGGTTATAGACTTTATTTTGGCTTATGCTATGTACATGACTCCAAATTTCTCTTATTATTATTATTATTATTATTATTATTTTATTTTCTTTTATTTTTTTTAGATTTAACGGGTTGCCTCCCACTCAGCGCTTGTTTAAAGTAGTCAGCTTGACGAAAAATGGTTTTATTATTCGGGGTCGGGCACCTCCAGACGCATGATCTGAGTATGCGGAATTTTGGCTTTAGCACAGTAATGTTTCACTCTCTGCCCATTCACCATGAAATCCTCTCATTTAGGATTAAATAGGATGACTGTCCCACAAGGCGTAACTTCCTTAATGGTGAAGGGTCCGGACCAACGAGAACGTAGTTTTCTGGGAAAGAGAGTTAGACGGAGTTATTCATGAGTACTGATCGTTTGGTTCGAAATGCCGAGAAATGATTTTCTTGTCGTGATAGGCTTTCGTGTTTTCTTTGTAGAACTTCAAATTTTCGTAGCCGTGGTGCCTAATTTGTCTAGCTCATTTAGCTGGATCAATCTCTTTTCTGATGCGGGTAGCATCTAAATTTGTCTTTTTGATGGCCCATTCTGCTTTATTCGTTAATTCTACCGGGAGATGGCATGCTTTTCCGTAGAGAAGGTGGAATGGGATAGTCCCTAATGGTGGTTTAAACGCTGTTTGGTATGCCCAAAGCGCATAATCCAATTTTAGAGACCAATCCTTTCGGGTTGGTCCTATCGTCTTTTCTAAGATTTCTTTAATTTGACGGTTGGATACTTCTACATGTCCGATGATCTAAGGATGATAGAGTGTGGCTACTCAATGGTGAACTCCATGTTTAGTGATTAGTTTTTTGAACACTCTATTTATTAAGTGAGTACCTTTGTCGCTTATGACTACTCGAGGAACTCCAAATCTAGGAAAAATGATGCTTTTAAAGAGTTTAACGACTACAGAAACGTCATTTTTCGGAGTTGCTATCGCTTCGACCCATTTGGATACGTAGTTTACGACAACTAGTATGTATTTATATCTGTGCGAAGAAGGGAAAGGGCCCATGAAATCGATGCCCCAACAATCAAACACTTCAACTTCAAGTATGAAATTTTGTTCCATTTTGTTTCTCTTGCAAATTCTCTCTTCTTTGGCAGGGGTTGCATTTTGCTACGTAGGTTTGAGCATCTCGAAACATATTTGGCCACCAAAAGAATGCGTGTGAATTTTTTGACACTCTCTTGAAACTGGCGAAATGTCCGGCATAATCGGATCCATGACAATGATACAAAATTTATGGAGTTTCGCTTTCAGCAACAAGTTCTCTTTATATGCCATCAGAGCAGTGTTTATAACGATAGGGTTCATCCCAGTGATATCTCCGGATTTCTCTTAAAACTTCTTTTTATGATATCCTTTGAATAATTTGGGTTCTACATTGGCCGCAAGATAGTTTACTATATCTGCATACCAAGGTCTATATGTGGTGTTAGTGCACCCACACCCAAGTTAAACTTCTACCTCTGGGAGAGTTGTTATTTGGGAACGAAGGATTACAACTGATGTTGATATCCATTGGAATGATTATTTTATCTTCCTTTCCAAATGTATTGTCGTTCGACGGTGCATGGATCAAATCGATCGATGCTCTGCGGTTAAAATCAATCGATGGGCTTAGCACATTATCGATCACTTCCACTTCATATGCCGAATTGACTCTACCAACGAAAGTTGATTATGCAAAGTAGACATTTTCTGTGGGTAGGAAATCATCTATAGGGATGTCGTCATCCACTCTTATTCGTGATAAGTGATCTGCAACGCCGTTTTCCACTCCTTTCTTATCTTTTACTTCTATATCAAATTCTTGGAGAAGTAGAATCCATCGTAAGAGTCTCGGCCTGGAGTCCTTTTTGGTCCTTAACTATTTCAATGCTGTGTGGTCAGTGTGAAAGACTACTTTTGAACCAACTAGATAGGATCAGAATTTCTCGAAGGCGAATACCACGGCTAGTAACTCTTTTTTTTGTTTCATAGTTGCGTTGTGCATCGTCTAGAGTTCTACTGGCGTAGCATATTGCATACAACTTTTTGTCTTTCTTTTTCCCAAGTACAGTGCCTACAGCGAAATCACTGGCGTCACACATAATTTCGAATGGTAGATCCCAGTCTGGTGCTTGGACAATAGGGGAAGATACGAGCGCTGATTTGATTTCTGTATGGGCCTCAAGACATTCAGGTGTAAAATCAAATTTCACCTCTTTGCACAGGAGCGAAGTGAGGGGTCGAGCAATTTTGCTAAAACCTTTTATGTATCTCCTATAGAAACCAGCGTGTCCTAAAACGCTTCTAACGTCCTTGACATTAGCTGGTGGCGGCAATCCCGTCATTACTTATATCTTTACCTTTTCGACCTCAATTCTGGCTCCTGAGACCTTGTGTCCCAAGACAATTCCGCTGTTGACCATAAAGTGGCATTTTTCCCAGTTCAAAACCAGATTTTTCTCTTCGCATCTAGCTAGTACCTAGCACATGTTATCGAGACATGTTTTGAAATTTGGACCGTATACTGAGAAATCGTCCATGAAAACCTCCATGAAATCATTGATCATATTGGTGAATATCGACATCATGCATCTGTGGAAAGTTGCAAGGGCGTTATAGAGGCCGAATGGCATCCTGCGATATGCGAACGTTCCATAGGTAAAAGTAAAGGTGGTCTTTTCTTGGTCATCTGGATGTATGGGAATCTGGAAGAATCCTGAATACCCATCGAGAAAACAGTAATATTTTTGGCTTGTATTCCTTTCTAACATTTGATCGATAAAAGGTAAAGGGAAATGATCTTTTCTTGTGGCAGCATTCAGTTTCCTGTAATCGATACACATACTATGTCCGGTGACAGTTCTCATAGGGATCAATTCATCTTTGTCATTCTTCACCACCGTAATTCCCCCTTTCTTTGGAACCACATGAACCGAACTAACCAGTTGCTGTCTGAGATCGAGTAAATAACGCCCGCTTCTAGAAATTTCATGATTTCCTTTTTGACGACTTCCTTCAGGTTGGGATTTAATCTCCTCTGATGCTCAATGGATGATTTGGATTCATCATTATGGCGTATCCTATGCATGCATAAATCGGGAGAGATTCCCGGAATGTCATCTAACGAATATCCGAGAGCCTTGCGGTGCTTCCGCAATTTATTCAGCAACAATGCCTGCTTTCCGCTACTCAAATTTGCATTTATGATGACATGATAGGAGTTTTCATAGATAAAAGCATATTTAACACCAGCGGGAAGTGTTTTAAGCTCGATTTTAGGTGCTTTCACTTTTCTCCAGTCATCGGTTATGGTACGTTGTTGATCAATGGTTGTATCGGGGTGTGGATCGACGGGGGTGGATAGATTAAGTTCTTAAATATCGACATTGAAGACTTCTTATGTGTCATTCATCAACCTTGTATACTCTTCATTCCGGTAATCTATCGCAAAGATGTCCCCTTTAGGAGGTAAAAGTTCTCGAGAGAGAGGATCGTTTGAGCACGTAACGATGAATGATTCTTCTGCTAGGTCGGAGAGATAATCGATATGGTAAGTTTGACCGTTGATCAAGGGGTTTTTTATTATTTGTTCCATGTCAAAGACCATCGGTATCATTCCGATGTTGAGGCATATACGCCCTCCTCTGACATCAATGATCGCTCCGGCAGTGGCCAGGAAAGGTCTCCCTAAAATAATTGGGTTTATGGGTTCTTTAACTTATTTAAGCACAGTGAAATCTGCAGGTATATTGCAGTCATGAATGCGTACGGGCACATCCTCAAGCACGCCTTCCGAAATTCTAGTGGATCTATCAGCTAAAACGAGAATGACTCTGGTAGGTTGAAACTGTTTTAGCCCGAGGATGACTGCAACTGAATAAGGCATCAGGTTTACAGTAGAGCCTAAATCACAGAGGGGTCATTGGAATCTGTCATCGCTAATAGTGCAGTCTAGAACAAAACTTCAGGGATCATGGAGTTTAACTAGAGTTTTTTCCTTAAATAATTTCGCTCACTTCTTCGGATCCCATCAACACAAAGTGTTCTCATTCATGGAATCCTCACGATGCCGCATCTTTCACGTACTGCTTAGACCATCTCCAATGTATTTTGCTATTTTGACTCTAAAATAGAAGAACTATATAATAGAGGTGGAGTTTACTTCAATGTATTCCTCTAAAATAGCAATCTCTAATTATAGAGCAAAAAATAGAGGATTGCTATTTCTTCCTCTATTTATAGAGCAAAGAATAGCAGTCTCTATTTTAGAGGAAGAAATAGGGCTGGGTTGGAATAGATTTGCCTCTAAATGCTATTATAGGGGAAAAAATAGAAATGGGTTGGAGATGCTCTTAATAGCAGACATGATGTGAATGGCATCGCTTAGCGGCATCTCAATGTTTACTTTGTCATACGCTTTCTTGCATATTGCTTTATCTAGCTGCTTATTTTTTCTGCTCAGCATTTTTTGGAGGAAAAGGGGCGTTTGCTTTGTAGACCCTTGTTCTAACCCGTTCGGTTGGTTCCAGATCAGACTGTCGATCAATTCTTTCTTCAAAGCGTCGATCGCTTACTGGTTCGTAATGTCACTCGATTCTCGGTAATAAGTGTCGATCGATTATAGGTTGAAATTGTCGTTCGATTCTCTGTAATGAGTGTCGATCGATGTCTCCTACTTCCGTGTTCTTTTCTTTTTGTTTATTAAATAATCCCACAAGGTGGTCAGTCTGGTCCAATTCTTCAGTTTCGGGAGCGATCTTGGGAATTTTCTTGCTAGTTGCGAGCGAGATGGGGTACCATTTTTCTTATTCATCTATCGCGAGTTTTGCGAATTCATCGATAGTGATACTTTATTTAATGCCAGGGGTTAGTTGTCTACCACTTCGTAGAGCCACGACATTGCAGCAGCTCCTGGGGTTAGCGTCGGTTTTACCAGGTAAGAATCTGTACTCTCTCCTGATGGACATAGCGTTACTCACCACTTGGCTGTCGGTCCTCTTAATGTGTTTGCTTAGAGTTTCAAATTTTTCCGTCATATCCGAGTATATTAGATCTAACTTCTCATTGAGGTCAGCGGCTATTCTACGGTTTCCTATGAAGACTGGATTCATATTTTACTTTGAACTTCTTTCATGTCTGTCCACAATGGTGTCGTATTTGCTTGTGAAATTGCCAGCTCTTTCTCTAAATCGTTGGTTTTTAGACTCATCACTTTAGAGAACTCAAATCACTTTTTGAATTCGGGACAAACAGCATCGTCCAAAAGGGCCACAACGGATGCCAGAGTCTTTCTGACTCGGATTGAGGACTTCTCCTTCCAGAGCATTGGTGATTCCTTCCTTTTGGTGTCTCTCTTTTCGAAATTTCTACCTAAAGCTATGTTTTCTATCAGATTTTTAGCGCTTGCGGGGCTTCGGGTGCCGAAGTTCCAGTTGCTGGCTGTATCAAGGATGGTTTGATAGTCTAGGTTTAGTCATCTATAGGAAATGTTGACGAGTTGGGGTTCTAAGAATCCATGGTGAGGGCAAGAAATGTGGTAGCTTTTGAATCTCGTCTAGGTGTTTTTAAAAGATTTACGGCTACCTTGAATGAATGTGGATATTTCTCTTCTCGATCCCCAGTACCTTTCCTCATCAAAGAAGTGATTGATGAAGGCGCTTCTACTATCTTCCCAACAATTCAGGGATCCTGGTGGTAGCTGGTTCAGCCAACTCCTGGCGTCACCTTCAAGGGAAAAAGAAAAAAGTTTGCAGCGATTGAAATCGCAATTCACCATGTATTCTAGCATCTCGATGTGATCGTTCGGGTGCTTCGTAGGAAAACCACTGAACTGATTTTTGCACGCCATAATTAGGAAGTCGATATCAAGCTCAGAGCTTCATGTATAGTTGGCTGATAATAGAATTGTGGATATATTGGAATAGGTCATGCTGGGGTTTAAGTATTCGAGCATTGGCAATTCATGCTTTATCTCATTGTTTGGAGATTTAGTGATTTGATCAGGGATTGCAGCCCCCTAATGTTTAATAAGTTGGCTTCCTTCGTTGCTTTTATTGTTCATTGTTCTTCCAAGACTATATTCTTATTGTCAGAATCAGTAAAGGCGTACTTACCAGCTTGCGGCTGATCAGTATCGCCTGACAGTAGTGGACTCGCGTCGATCGCTTCCGGATGCGCTCCGTCGATCGATTCTTATTGTCCTGAATCCTTATTCTCTCCTTTGAAGTACATGTGTCAAAGTATCAGGGAAAAAATAATTTAGCAGAAAGTAAAGTAAAAATCTAGACAATATTCTAAATGAAATCTAATGGCAATAAGAAAGAGTCCCGGCAATGGCGCCAAATTTGATGTGAGGTTTTATATCACTCTCAAGTTAACCCTATTTCCCACTTTTATTCTCTCAAATAAGAGGTTCAGTGTAGTACTTAGGGATCGAATCCACAGAGACTCTAAGATTTCACAATAGACTTATTGCTGTCGAACTAAAACTAGATAAATGATAAAAAATAATAAATAAAGTGATTTCAAGATTGATTTGGTTTGTGAAGGTTAAATTAAGTGATTAGACTTAGGGGAAATTCTCCGGTACGATTAGGCGTTGTAGACTAATAGATTGCTAGGGTTTTAATTAAGTACCATTCTTGAACTCAAACCTCAGGGATTAGGAGACCGCTCTCGCGCATCTCAGCTGAGTATCGATCGATGTCCATATGCCGGTATCGATCGATGCTCTTTCTAAACGGTACTGGTTTCGCGGTTTGATGGGTTCTCTAAGCTTCTAATTCAACTCTCGTTTGTTATCAGTTATTTAGATTGTTTAAGATAGGTTCAGGGTCATAACCATGCTCTCGCTTGCGTTATGGAACCCTAACTTCTAAGATTGAGGTGATCAAATGCAACTTAGCATTAAGAGCAACTTAAACAAAGAACCAAGAAGATCACCTTAACAATTCTATAAAATCAACAAGACATTACTACCGTTGAATAACCCTAAATCTAACTAGATTAATTACTCAGACATAGTCATAAAGAAAATGATTAAAGTCTGATTAAATTGCATTAAATAAATTGAGTAAGAATATAAGGAGTTCAAGATATTCTATGTAATAATGGTCAGATCTCTCTCTCCAATAGATGTAGCAAGGTATTCCAACTCTTAATTCCTAGAACTATTTTTCTAGCGGCTTCCTAAACTAAGATAGAAAACCCTAATAAATAGTCTAAATTTCTGCCAGGGACTTGTCTTGCAAATGATGAAACTTCTGGGTAAACTTTTAATTTCTCAGGTCTTCATTAATCTCACAACCGACATGGTCGTCGATCGACGCAAAATGTGTGACGTCGATCGACGCTTCATAAATTAATTGAATCCGACTCTGAGTTTCTGGCTGAGCATCCTAAATGCTCCAAAATATATCAAAAGCTCCAATTGCTTCCAATGAGTACCTAGACCTGTAAATACTTCAAAGCATAGTCTAGACACACATAATATACCCTAAATAAAGCCTATTACATCGCCTAAAACTGGTAATGAATATGCCATATTACAAGTTCAATGTGTCTACAAGTGTAATTGAAAACTCATAAAGTATCTATGAGATAAAAAAATTCGAGTCTTTTCAACTTGAACATGAGATTCACAAATACCACTATGTATAGCAGTCAATTATGTAAGTGGATCATCCTATGAATTTCAGGTTCATATTCATTTATATGAGGATTCATTAATTTTTATGATATTCCATTTCACATATCTCATTTATCAGCTGCTCATATGCTTCTAACAACCTTGCGAGCATATCACTAATTTTCCATATAATTTTATCCTTTGTGATTGTATATGTCTCATGCATAACTGCATGTTTATACCCGATCATGGAGATATTATTACCTCATACTAAATTTACTTTATCAAGTTCTTTTTTCAGTGCGAACATAATCGTCTATGTGTTCCACTTATTGGGATTGTTTAGTTCTCCCTCGAGATGAGGACTCTTCATGTCCATTCATCTCGACTAAATCCCACTTTAGAACAAATAACATATCCAGTTACTTATTTTGGGTCATGAAATTATGTTTCAAATCCTTTAGTGTGGTATTCTAATTTGGGGTTCGTTTAAAGAATCACATTCAATGAACTTTATAGACATAATGATTCATCTCCAATGTTGGTTTCCTTTATTTTCTTTCATCATAAGGACATAATTCTCTTTCTTGTCCTTTTTAATGACTACAATAGCGGGTTTTACTGTTTCCACGTCTTTGTCCATTCCAAGTATTATAACTAAATGATGCAAGATTCACATAACAAAAAATTGGATGAGATCCAGTAGGATGGGGTGATGGTTTATTATCATGAGTCATTTCTTCGTATTTAATTTACGCAGAGGATTTATATCAACTCTAGTTATCTGATGAATTCTTTCTTTCAAGGATTTACTTACTCAATGATATTGAGATCTCTTCTCATGATACATTTCATTTTATAAACCAGCATCGCTGTGGTGTAAAATATCATGCTTTTTCCCCATTTTTCATCCGATACAGTTTTTTCAACATATTGCTGATTTCCAAAAGCTCGTTTTCTCGTAGGTGCATTGTGCATACTGCCTATGTCATATAATTATTCTCAATAATATTAAGGACAATAATTTCGAGCTTTTTCATATTGACATGATAACCGTATTCATAGAATAACATATAAGAATATAATAAATGCACAATTTAAAGGCATAAATCATAATTTAAATGCAGAAATTTAAAGAACATAAAAGGGATAGCATACCACATGATTCGAGGAGACATGGTCTACCATAGTGATCATTTTATTTGTATTCAAGGAGGCAAAGCCTTCCATATGGTCCGAGGAGACATAGTGTACCATATTGACCACTTATTTTATTCAAGAAGGTAAAGCCTTCCATATAGTCCAAGGAGACATACCCTAGCATATGACCATTTTTTTATTAACGGAGGCTAAGTGTAGCACCCTCTTTCCAAGGACTGAGCTGGAACAATCCAAGAAAAAGTAACCTAGACCGATTAGACGAGCCAGTCAGTATTAGACTGTCGCCTAGGACAATATTGGTCGGATTAGGACAATGTTGTCGAGTCTCGACATAGTTCAGCTTGTTAGACGAAGCTTATCAGATTTCAGACAAGGTAGTTGGACTTGTCAACTAAGATTAGTTAGTCAGTGCATTGACTGACTGATATATGTTTTGGCGGGAACGGTTACTGAGCCAAACATATACTGATAAGCAAAGGGAAATGGCGGGAACAGTTATCTGGCGGTTACTAAGAGTAGTTACTGAGCATTTACCGGAGCAGTCATGGGAATTCCGGAACCGCCATCAGACAGTTGGCTGAGGAAGATCAAAGAACTATCTGAGAGCAGCTACTATTGGTATACTGAGTGCGGCCACATTGATGGAGAGTGGGTACATTTATTAGGGAAATAACTTACTGAGGCGGTTATGGGCGGTTAAGTCCGAGAAGTAACTACCAACTCCTTTTAATCCTGATTTTTGGGGTTGAAAGACACAAGATTCTGGATAATGAGTTTCTGGATACAGAATATGAAACAAATAGAAATACTGAGAGGAGGAGGAGAAGATCTATCAAATAGGGAAGGAACAACCGATCACGAGGGAGGATCTTTAGCCGTAAGTTCTGATCGAATATGTGGTCTATGCGGACGAAGCGACTGATCATACTGAAGGTCTGAGAAATCGGCGGTTACAGTCAATGCTTACTAAGAACAACCCATGGAATGGGAATTTCAATCGGGTATGAACGATATGGGCCGTTCTGATGGTTCATAAGTCTAGAGGAGAGACATCGGCTCTGTCTGAAGCGGTTATTAATCAAGGAACCGGGGATCGAGTGGGAAAGAGGAATCAAGCCTTTAGTGTGATCAATAGGAACTGGTGTTATGGACCGATCAGATACGGTTGGACCGCAAGATGAGCAATGGAGTGTATATACAATTCTTTATGGGTGACTGAGATGCTTGAGATGGATGGAATCATTGAGTGACAAACTAGTATGTGTTCTAGATGGATATCGGTTGAAGAATAGAGGATCTGCTGGTTAAAGCCGAAGAAGAATAATTCTTAATCTTCTTGTCTAGTTCATGGTTGGGACGAGAGTAACGTGATTCAATATGATCGGCATAGAGATGGATGTTGATCCGAGTGAATGGTCTGTCTGATTAGTATGGATCATATACTGATTGTAAGTGTTAGTATGGCTAACGTATTGGGCGTTCTGGACGGTCTAATGAGCAGTATGGCTGAGTATAGGATATATAGTGACTAGGTGGAGTCACATTCTAATTGAGGGCTATTAGGTTGTGTGTGTACTGACTGATCAGGAGCTATTAGTGACTGACTATGTAATGACCATGTCTTACGGTAGTTTTTGGTCGAAAAGCCCAAAAATCTAGATTAGGTAAACTTCGATTGGGATGGTGTGCATGGTCCAGAAGAAGAATTATTGGTTGAGACATAATTCAGATGGCTCAGACAACTTGCGATGTGGTCGAATCGCGAGCGGGAATTGTCGAGTGGATGGACGAGGAGGAGCAGAATTAACCAGGGAGTATGATGATTAACCTAGGAATAGTTCCTAATGTTTTTGGAGGAAAAATATGGAGTTTGGTCAAGGAAAAATCTAGATGGTCCGGAGGAACCTGGTTTTGGTCGTTATGGCCGAAATCGGATAATAGGGTGAAACTTAAGCAATAGAGCTTTCAGGGGTGGCTTTCTAGCAAGAATATATTCAGTTGAGGATTTTTTGGAGTTGAAGATATGGCATATGATTATTGGTCAAGGAGAAAGAGATGATGTGGTAGATTTTTTTTCGGTCAAAGAGGAAGCGATGTGGCTAGATTTTAGTGGAGCCAAATGTCAAATTTTCATTGGATGAGGGAGGTGGACGTGTGACACCACCAGGGGGCTTTCTAGAAGCAGCACATTGTCTTGTGGAGAATCAATCTTGGCCATTTGTCACCTTAGATTCCATTTGTCCACAGTTGCCACCAAAGTGAATGTGGTGAAGACACCTTGCATAGCAATGCATACCAGCCCATTGCTTATAAATACAGAGCTTCCCCCTTCCTATTTTTCCATCAAAAACCATTCTTAACCTTAGGGAGAGAGAGAGAGAGAGAGAGAGAGAGAGAAATGTTTGTGTGAACGGACATGACCGGGATGAGACATTTTGACAGTCGATTCTCATGTGCCTTTGTGTTTATGAGGGCGGTGAACTTTTAAGTTACATGACCGAATGTGTGAACCCTTCGAAAAAATGTTTGTCTAGTCATTTTTAAAAAATTCGTTTTGGTATTTTCGCTGACACTTCTGCTTGTATTTGATTGATTGATTGTTGTGTGTTATTTCGGGTTTCTTGGAGGGGGGGGGGGTTGATAACCTTGTTAGAGGGTGATGTAACTCACTGAGCATTTATCACTCATACTCGTTGTAAACCCCTTTTGCTTGCAGGTAGTCAGTAGTGTCTTTTGGTTAATTTTTGTATTTAAGTATTTTGACGAGGCCTCAAAACTTCTCTGTATTTGTATAAGAATATTGTAATCCAAGTTGTAATAATAATGAAAGTATTTTTATATATAACTTGGGTTCCATCTGATATAAACCATGTCCTAGTTAACACGATTCGTGATCGTGGTACGGGTTGCAAAGCCTTAGGCCATGGTCTTGAGGAACTATGGATCTGGAGCATGATGGCTAAAGGTCTGAATTCATTTAGTATCTTGGCCTACCTATTCCGGTGAACTAAATTGTGGCATCTTCGGATCAGTTTACGTTGAGAGATTGGTCCTGCATGTTCATGTTTTAATTTTTGCACGGCTGATCACTTACTCTTGTTTGCTTGTTCATGTTCTTGTTTGATTGTTGGACGGCGGACCGGGTGGACTTTGATCAAGGTTTGAGGGGTGTTACTGACTGGAAGAGTTATTTGGTTAGATATCTAATTATGTACTAGACGGCTAGATGATGGACTGAGCCGTCTTCTCTTTCTTACTTTGTCATGTGGGGATTGTTGGTTGGATGACTGAGGAACAAGGGTTCGGTTAAATTCTTGACTCTAAGCAAGGCAGCATGGTGTTAGCATGTCAGATCATAGGGACGGACAAGCAGTCAACCAAGCACCAAGGCAGTAAGGTACATGATTATATTCTGTGATTCTATGTGTTTTCCTAGGATGATAGATTATACTTAGTGAACATTGTTAAATAAGCTGAACCTCAATGAGAAAATTGTACAAAATCCTAAGTTAAGGGAAAATCGGGTAAAGACCCTCGTTGGTCGAGGAAGGCGACCAGCGAACGTGCCGACAGTAAGGAAAACCGGGTTGAGGCTTGACTAGTTGTATCAGCGATTACGGTTCTAGGAGAAAGACTTAAGGAAGAATCAACATTTTCAAGAGCAAAAAGACGCAAAGAATGCTAAGTCAAGGATTGAAGAACTGATGCAGTGAATTCATCTTGGGAATGATCTAGTTGGAGTTACTCTTGTATGGGCGAGATGTAATTAAAAGTCAGTCTGAAAAAAAAATCGAAAATGTCATTTGGAGAATGATCATATTGCTGATTAAGATGTTTTTGGAATAATCAAGCGAGTTATTCAAAACATTATCTAACTTATGGAACGACTGAGTAGTTCATACAAGTCAATGGATCCGGATTCGTATGTGAAGGAACAGAAAGAGGATTGACTAAGAGTTTTATGGAGTTTAAGGAATGATAAGCGGACTGAAGTCAAGATGAATCAAGCGGTGCTAGAAAATTCATAAGAAGATTCGAAATATACTAAGTATAGCAACAAACTATTGATGACCGATGAGGTCGGGTGTGGAGCGAAGGAGCTGAGGATTCTGAAATTGAATGGACAAGATGTCCATAAATTAATCTAGAAGTGAGACTTCAAAGAACAAGTGTTCAAGGAGAAACAACTGAGCTGATGAGCCCGGATATCATGTCGGAAATTGTGTTGGACAGGTGGCCCGAGAAGTGAGATGGAAATCTCAACAAAGGCTGATCGAGATCTGTGGGAAACTGGCTAAAGCAATGGGCAGATTGTCGAGATATAACGGACCAAATCAAGGAATCAGGAAACCGAGTTTGACAAGTCGTCCATGAGAGAGTATAAGGATAAATGACTAAGGCATTGGTGCTGGAATGCAGAATTGTAGATAACTTACATTCAAGTGTATCGTTCTGTTGACAATGCTTAGACGGATTTTAAGATTTTCAAGGAAATGGACAAGCCGGTCTACAAATTGGAACATGAGGTTCCTTGAATGGATATGGAGAAATCCGAATTACTTTTTTTCTAAACCAAAAGTTGAGAATTCTCCAATCCAAATATTTTCTATGCCGAATTTCCCCTATACCCCGAATATTATATTTTTCTAGAAAAAGTATTATATTGAAATGAGAGTCAATTGTTAGGAAGTCTGGATATAGAGAACATGGGAAATAAGCTATCAAGGGGACTAAGCTCGATTGTCGTAATAAGCATGTGCGGTCCGAGAGTGGAGATTACTGGAAGAAGAGATTTGAAGTAAGGTGTGCTTTCCATAGACTAGTTAGGTGATCAAGAAACTACTCAGAAGTACCAGGTACTATAGATGATGAGTTGTAGTCAGAGTGAGGTGGTAGCGGTATGATCGGTTCCTCCCATGAGCGTCTAGATCAGACAATCCGCTTAGAGGCAGTGAAGCTTGGAATGTCTTGACTAGATTTTGGGATAACAACTTAGTGGCCTGGGTGATCATGTTACTCTTGATGATTGATTCCTTCATGTGAGAGTCTAGATCCGTCTAGGTGCGTATGGGGGGGTGATGCTTACTAAACAAGGCGACTACTTGATGACTTGGAATGATTATGCTAGACGAGCGACCGAGTGTATGTTATACATGGCGCCTTTGGAAAAAATGTGGGTTTACCAACGTATTCATGTGACTTTGATGATATGCCCTAAAGAATCAAGTGGGTATGCCAAGAAATAATTGTACTGATGTCTGTCTGATTTGCCGTCTGCAGAAACTGACAGTTTCCAAGACGTGACTGCTGTTATCGCTTGTTCAGTTCTGACGTATGTGGAGACCGTAGAATTTGCCAAGACGTAACTAAATTCACTTTGGGTGAACTAGATTAGTTGGCCATCGCGTGCCTGTACTGAATATGTGGAAACCTGATATGATGTATGTAGAAAGCCATACTTTCCAAGACATAAATTGTATTATTGCTGGAAACCCAATGAGTTCACCATTGCGAGTTTCTGATCGCGATGGAAGCGTTGATGGGAACTAGTAAGTTTGACATCGCGTACTGTTCTGACGTCTGGTTGTTCTAATTTCTGTGGAAACCGTAGAGTTTTCCAAGACATATATGTGACGGGGTTAATGGGATCTAGATGAGTTCACCGTTACCGGTTTATGAATCGAGATGGACTGAGAGTCGAAAAGGAAAATTGTGCAAGGGATCAAGGATGGGATCTGAGAAAGAATGTTTGTAAGGATCAATTGTGTGATCCGGAAGAAACTCTGTAATGATCAAAAGTGATCAAGAAGCGTCGATATGGATCAATAAGGAACAAATTGGTTAGTTTGGACTTGAGTAGTTTTACTTATTTTGTTCCGAATCAATTTAGACTAACCAAATCATTGAATTATATTGAGTTGAAAATTGAACTATATTGAATGTGTCGATCCAAATTGATTATCAGTTTCAAGAACATTGTAACACAATTGAGTTTCATCTTGGTAATTCATATTATGCAAAAATGAAAAAAAAATCTATTTGATTGGTGATTTTTTTCACTTTAATGTTTGTGACAATTTCCAAACCTTAACACACTGTACTCCTATTAGAGAAAAGCTGATTTTTTGCAGTTGGAGTAAATAATTGATGCAACAAATGGTTCACACAATCTGAAAAATCATATTCAGACATTTCTCAGAAATTTCAATGAAATCATCCCTAAATTAATGTTTAGCCACCCCAGATTGAGTATGTAACCCAATAACCCAAATGAAGCTACAAACAAAACTCAGTTGCACAAAGGAGAAGATAACATAGAAACCACATTGCCAGGGAAAAATTGATCACCAAAATAACATAGGGTTTATAATGAAAAAATAAGAATTAATGGTTCTGAATACTCACAATGTCTTCAAAAGGCGTACCAGTATGGCGCCGGTTAAAATAAGTTTCAGCGCTGGTCCCATATTTTTATATTGTGTAAATGGGAGCCTTGATCTTTTCTACTAAATACGAGTGGAAGATGTTAAACTTGTACCCTGGAAAGACATTTGAAGGCGAGATCGTCGTAGTTCGTTTTGGTTGAGAATATTAATACCAGAAGGGGTACCTCGGAATTAAGGTTCACTTCAGTAATAGAGCCAAATACAACATCACGTCTAATCTCCAAGTTATCTTCTTAGCCAGCTACAGGTTTTGAGACCATAATGTAACGACCCAGCCCAACAAGGCCCATTAGGGTTTCAGGAAACCCTAGGTGAGTTCCTATTTAAACAAGTCGTCTCATTATTTTATTCATAAAAAAAATCCCTAAGTGTGAGATCCTTGCAGAGAGTGAGCCGTCGTCGAGATCTGACAATGTACCGTCGCAACCGCCACCGTCTGAGACCGGATCCAACGTCGAACCACAGCAAACCGTCAAAGGTATATCGGAACCACCTTTTTCGATTTGGTTTTTGTGTAGTTGTTTCGTAAATCGTCGATATCTCGTTAACCGTTAGTTATTTTGGAAATCTAAGGCCACCACCGTGTTCCCCTTGCCGAGATGAGTCCGGACCACCAAGATAAGCCGGAGACCCACCGCGACGCGCCCACACGCTCCTCCGCCGGTCCGCGCGTGTAACTCACGCGCCGTCGCCCTCCACCGCCCGTCCAGCGCGTGGATCTCACGCGCCATCGCCACTTGCCGCCACGCACCACCGCCGTTGACTTCGGTAAGTCACCGCTCGCCGCCGACCGCCGCTGGTGACCGTCGTTGCTCGCCGCCGACCGCCGCTGGTGACCATCGCCGGTGACTCGCCGGTGACTCGGTAAATCGACCGAGTTGACTCGGCGAGTCAAACCAGTGACTCGGTCAACCAGTTAGGCAATCGATTGCGGTTTGGTTTAGTTAACCGTTTATTTAATTAATTAATTTATGGTTTTAATTAATTGATTATTGGTTAAGTTAACCGATTGGTCCAATCAAAATCGAATCCGGTTAAGGTAAACCGGCTGGTTCAATTCGATTTCAATTTGGTCAAGGGTTGACCGGCTTGGGTCAGCGTTGACCGGGTTGACCTTTGACCAACGAGTTGACTTTTTGACCAGATCACCGTTTATCCGTTTTAACCCGGTCGAAAGACGTCCTGACTCGATTTTTCGCCCTGATTTCAGATTTGGAGTCTATTTGAGCAGCTAGAGTTCATAGATACCAATTATCCAAGTTGTTAAGGTGAGAATCTATTCGGAAAATCCCGTTACTAATGTATAATTCCTTCTATTGTAGTTTAGATTTCGAAACATGTTCTGTGTTCTTGAATCGAGTCTTGCTTCATAGTTAGGATATTGATTGTAAACCAGAATTTAGGAGTCTAGAGGATTCAACCATTGATTGGATTGTTTGATGTTAAGTGTTGATATATCTATATAAAAATTAGTTATAAATATAAGGACTATGTGAGAGATTGCGGGGGCAAGAGACGTCTGAGCTATCGACGCCGATGTATGAGAGATTGCGGGGTGCAGAGACGTTTGCATATCGACGCCAGAGTAAGATTTCGGGGGTACAAACACGGACTTTTGTACTATCGACGCCTACTATGTATATCCTTATGAGGAAAATGCGGTGTGTATGGACTAGCCTTATCCTATCATTGCATTGTCTGTTTTGTGTGATGCTTTAGGCGTGTGTTTGTTCATGTTAGAGCTAAACTTCCATAGTGGGAGTTCTATTTAATTAGTCATGGGTTTACGTGTCTATCATTCCATACCTGACTGAGTGACTCCCCTGTTGCTCACCTCTCTTTGTTCCCATTTCAGGTGAGACTGACGATCAGGAGTGATCATTTCGGTTTGGTGCTTAGAGACGTTTTCATTTTCTTTCTATTTCAGACTTCTAGAATTATGCTTATCGTTATTTTCATACATTATTCTATTTATTGGATCCATGATGTAGAGATGAATTTTAAGAAGTAATAAAGTGGAGTTTTCAGGAGTTAATTATTTATTAAGTTAATTCGAAAATGCGGGTCGTTTTCAGGAGTTTCTTATTTATTAAGTTAATTCAAAAATGCGGGTCTCACAATTTGTAACGCCCCGACCGCCCACGGCTAATGGGCCACCCACGCCCGCTCTCTCGGCCCTTGGGTCCCATCCCATCTGACGGTCGTGCGTTAATTTTCCAAGCTCGAAATCATTGTTTACTGACCTTGCAATCAACACCTGACCTTTCCCGTGTTTTGGCCTCACTCGCACGGTATCGCGAATCACTTTCCGATAGATCACCCATCCTTTCACTACTCTAGCCCAAGCACACTTAACCCTGGAGTTCTAAACGGATGTGTGACGGAAAAGGTAAGTCAACTTTTGTGACAGAGGTAGTCAAATCAATTCTCTTAAGCCTTTCCATATATCACAATTTGGGATGTTACAATTCACCTCAAAGAACGCAACGTTCTCGTTGCGTCCCACGACTGGTCTCAAGACGCCTCTCGGTTCAGAACAGAGATGGCTAACCAGCTCTGATACCACTTGTAACGTCTGGACCGCCCACGGCTAATGGGCCACCCACGCCCGCTCTCTCGACCTGTGGGCCCCATCCCATCTGACGGTCGTGCATTAATTTTCCAAGGCTCGAAATCATTTTTTTATTGACGCTACAATCACCACCCGACCTTTTCCTGTGTTTTGGCCTCACTCGCACGTTATCGCGAATCACTTCCCGATAGGTTACCCATCCTTTCACTACTCCAGCCCAAGCACACTTAACCCTGGAGTTCTAAACGGATGTGTGACGGAAAAGTTAAGTCAACTTTGGTGACATAGATAGCCAAATCAATTTCCTTAAGTTTTTCCATATATTACAACTCAAGATGTTACACATAACGTCTTAAAACCGCTTCTTCTTGGGAGATGAATGACCGGGTGCTTCTTCACCTTTCCATCGTTTGTGAAAACCACATGATCTTCAACTTGTGTGATCACAGTGGTCGTCTTGTATTGTCTATACAACATATAACAAAACAGATTAATTCTAAATTGTCTTTGTTGAAATTACAAAAAGAAAACAGGGTGAAAATATGGCAATTTACATTCCAGTCGTGAACCATGGTTAAGGTTCTTGCCTAATTCTTATTCCAAAACATAATCATGTACTTGGTTCAAGCAAGAGTCTTGCTTATCTCTACATAGCCTATGATTACTCCAGGACACTGTAAGATATAATAATATTAGGAATTGGTCGAGACATGTACTTCTCCTGAACCTCTTTGAAGAATTCACATATAAATGGAGCATGAAGGTTCGTCGTGATCACCTGCCAGATATATGAACAGCATCAGTTAACTTGGTTGTAGTGAAGGATCATAGCTCTGTTTATCTTGATGTTTGCAGCGGCATATTAACATACCTACTGAATGGAGTCTAATGATAGTAGAATTTGGCTTTTTCAACTGCTAAAGGAAAGTGAACATGTTTAACAAAGGTTTCAGATAATTCTCACTTATGAAAATATGAAAATATCCAAGTACCAAGATTAGACTGATAAAAAGGTCAGAGAAAGAGTTTTTACCGGTACCAATTATTGGGATGCTTTAGGTGTTCTATCTTGCAACAATTTGCATCAGAAAGATTCGCGATCAGAGACCTGCATGAAGGGAAACATGCCTCAATCAAGCCACCAGGAGAAGTTCATTTTAAGTTAATCATCATAAGAAGACATAAAGAGTGGTTCTTTCTAAAGTTCATTAAGAAAGTAATATCACATAGCACATCATATTTTAGGTAAACAGAACCACATCAACGACCACAATAAACGAGAACAAATCGACTGTAGAAATTGTTAAAGAGTACCAGTAGTTATCATCTTCCTAAGGGCTCGGAATCGTCTTTTTCCTCACGATCATCACCGTGTATGAGCTATGGGGAAAATCAAACCAGCCGCTTCTCCTGCCACATAAGATTCTTCACATGTAACTGTGGAACTAAAAGAATATGTGTTCGCCGATGTAGCTAAGGTGGTTTCTTGGTGGTGGTTTGAGCAGTGTGGGCTTCATATGACGACATCATCTTATATAGAGTGGGATAGCGAAGTGGAAGGGTGATGTGAGTTAAGCTGTTTTTGTTTTGATTAAAAGAAATAATGGTTTAAGTTAATGGGAGAATCAGATGGAAGAAGAAGTCAAAAACCCAATAAAAGTCGATAGTGACGAAGATAGAAGAAAAAAGAGTGCATTAGGTTAGATGGAATGTATTAGTTGGACTTAGTTTTGTTGATTTGTTTTCAGAGACTTAAGTATATTAAACCTAGCACAATCAAGTCCACCAATGAAACTCACTCTCACAAAGAAAAAAATACATATAAACAATATTGCTGACATGGCTTAAAACGCCCCTATCACGATGATACGTAGACGCTAGAGAAGTGAGAAAACTTAACTTTATTGTTATATATATGTATATATATATATATATATATATTCAGTTTGTGTAAAAAGAGGACAAAAAGATATGAGAAGACTCATTTTTTTGTTGCCTATTTTTTCTTTTTGGTCGACAATAGTGTTATTAAGCCTAAAACGGGATTTGTACAAGATTTAAAAGTCCAACTAATAGAATTTTGTTGTAAACTAGAGAAAGAGAGAGATGAATCGTTTGTAACTTGTATCTCATTAGCATAAAAGGGGTTTCTTTTATATAAAGAACAACCGACTCATAAATGGAAATAGTCCAAAACATAGAAAAAAAAACTCTAAAACCAACATGCAATAGGTTTTCCATTCTTGTCTAACTCTAACCTTATTTGAGCTAGGATTAGTAAACCTCTATGGACTTGGTTTATACTTGGGCCGGTAATAGATGGGCCGACCACAAACCCATCGACCATGGTCCATCGACCATGACCCATTTAGAGGTTATGATCAATCTACTCGTTCATAACACTCCCCCTTAGATGTCAAAACCGTGTAATACACCCTAAGTGTTGCCTCATTAAAACCTTTGGCCTGGAAAACCTAATGGGATAAAACCATGGTTAAGGAAAAAGAGTACAACGTGTATTACGCCCCTTATTTCGTACCTCACTGAAGATCTTTCAATCTTCTCATTCCAATTTGATGTAATAGCTTCTTCAGGGTCAAGGTTGGCAATGATTTGGTGAACAGGTCGGCTAAGTTGTCACTGGATCGAACCTGTACCACTTTGACCTTGCCTGCTTTATGCAACTCGTGGGTGAAGAAGAACTTGGGTAGTATGTTCTTCGTCCTATGTCCTTTGATGTATCCATCTTTGAGTTGAGCTATGCATGCTGCATTGTCTTTATACATGATGGTCGTTTCCTCCTTTCCATCGACCATTCCACAATCTGATCGGATGTGTTGCGTCATTGATCTCAACCAAACACATTCTCGACTGGCTTCATGTATGGCTAGGATCTCTGCATGGTTAGATGATGTGGCTGCAATAGTCTGCTTCATGGATCTCCAAGATATAGCCGTTCCACCAATGGTAAACACATAACCTGTCTGAGATCTAGCATTGTGTGGATCTGATAAGTAACCTACATCAGCAAAACCAACTAAACCTTCTTGTGATTGGTTAGTATAAAACAATCCAAGATCTTTCGTTCCTTGTAGGTAACGAAGCAAATGTTTAATTCCATTCCAGTGTCTGTTGGTCGGACATGAGCTGAATCTCGACAACAAATTTACTGCAAAACATATATCTGGGCGAGTGTGGCTAGCCATATACATCAAGGCTCATATGGCACTAAGATATGGCACTTCTGGACCAAGTATTTCTTCATCATCCTTCTTTGGACCATATGGGTCGGTTTCTGGACTAAGGGATCTAACCACCATTGGCGATGACAATGGATGACATTGGTCCATATTGAATCTCTTGAGTACCTTTTCAGTATATGTCATTTGATGCACAAGGATTCCATTGTTTATGTACTCAATCTGTAAACTCAAACAAAACTTTGTTTTACCTAGGTCTTTCATTTCAAATTCTTTCTTGAGATATTCAACTGTTTGGGAAATCTCTCCAGATGTTCTTATGATATTCAAATCATCAACATACACTGCTCTGACCACAAATCCTTTGTTTTCAAACTTTTTTATGAATATGCATGGACTTATCGGATCATTCTTGTATCCTTCTTTCACTAAGTATTCACTCAATCTGTTGTACTACATTCGGCCACTTTGTTTCAGTCCATAAAGTGATTTGTTCAGTTTAATAAAATGTTTTTCTCGAGAACTATTCTTATCTTTGAGCTCAATACCATCTAAAACTCTCATGTATATCTCATTATCCAGTGGACCATATAAGTATGATGTTACTACATCCATCAAGTGTAAATCCAATTTCTCTCTTATAACCAGACTGATTAGAAATCGAAATGTAGTAGCATCCACCATAGGGGAATATGTTTCTTCATAATCTATTCATGGTGTCTGTGAGAATCCTTGTGCAACAAGCCTTTCCTTATATCTCACAACCTCACCATGTTCATTTCTTTTCCTCACAAAGACCCACTTATATCCAATTGGTTTAACATCATATGGTGTCCTTATTATTGGACCAAACACATTTCTCTTCTTTAAAGAGTTTAAATCCACGTTTATGGCTTGTTTCCACTTAAGCCAATCTGATCTACGAGTGCACTCTAATATAGATGTGGGTTCTTGATCCTCATTCAAATCCATAAGCTCAAGTGCTACTTTATATGCAAATATATCATCTATGTCGACATCTTTTCTGTTCCATTTCATTCCAGACGTAATATAATTTATTGAGATCTCATTGTTATCAATATCCTCAGTACCTGGAAGTTTGTCGTCCCAAAAATCCTTATTAGGTCCATTCGGATCGACCTGTTCTGGTATTGGTTCAGCCATGGTCGGTTCAACCATGGGCTATCCGACTATGGTTGGTCCGACCACGGGCGGTTCGACTATGGTTGGGTCGACCATGTCGATTGCCTCGATTTTCTTTAATGCACCTTTCTTAACCTTTCGAGGAACCTTATATTTGGAACCAATTGGTCTACCACGTTTGAGACATCTGTTAGACTCTATAGCAACTTGACTTTGTCTCTCTTGGACATCAATTCTCACTAGTGCATTACAAACTGGTATATGTGAATTTGTCACGTTCTTTGGGTCAGCAAATGAGTCTGGCAATTGATTAGCTAGCTTTTGCAAATGTATTATCTTTTGGACTTCTATATCACATTCTTTAGTCTAAGGATCTTGCCAAGACATTGATGGACGATTACATTCAATTTCTTTTACCAGTTTATTATCTCCCCCTAATGTTGGATAGTTTGACTCATCAAAATGTGAGTCTACGAACCTGGCCTTAAACAAATCACCCGTGGTTGGCTCAAGGTATTTGATTATGGTGGGAGAATCATATCCAACATATATTCTCATCCTCCTTTGAGGTCTCATCTTAGTTCTCTGTGGTGGAGCAACTGGTACATATACTGCACATCCAAATGTTTTGAGATGGGACACGTCTGGCTCATGACTCGTAATCAATTGGGATGGTGAATATCTATCCTCACTAGATAGCCTGATGCGAATCAACTCGGCTGAATGTAAAACTGCATGTCCCCAAGCAGATACTGGGAGTTTAGACCTCATGAGTAATGGTCGAGCAATCAATTGAATTCTTTTAATGAATGATTCGGCCAAGCCATTTTGTGTATGGAAATGTGCCACATTATGTTCCACACTTACTCTCATGGACATACAAAAATCATTAAAAGCTTGGAAAGTGAATTCACCAGCATTATCTAGACGTATAGTCTTTAAAGGAAAGTCTGGAAAGTGAGCCTTTAATCTTATGATATGTGCAAGCAATCTTGCAAATGCCAAATTTCGTGTGGACAATAGGCATACATGCGACCATCTGTTTGATGCATCTATAAAGACCATGGAATATCGAAATGTCCCACAAGGTAGGTGTATTGGTCCACATATATCTCCTTGGATTCTTTCCAGAAAGTTTATAGTTTCCTTAGTTACTTTGACTGGTGATGGCCTAACAATGAGTTTTCCTTGTGTACATGCTACACATGTGAGATTCTTTGGGATAACTCGTCTTTCTTTCAAGATGTGCCCTTTAGTATTCATTATGAATTTCCGCATCATGTTTGAACCAGGATGGCCAAGCCTGTCATGCCATAAAGTGAAATCATCAGTGAACCTTTTGTTCACTGTGGCATTAGACTCTATCATACTAGTCGTAGCATAGTATAGACCAATAGAGAATTCAGGTATAGTCTCGACGACTTTCTTATGGCCTTGGTCATGGTCGACAATCTGAAGGAACTCTTTGTTCCCTTCACCCATTGTTTCAATATGGTATCCATTTAGACTTATGTCTTTGAAACTTAACAAACTCCTTTTAGAGCTCAGCGAGTATAGAGCATTTTCTATCTCTAAGTGTGTGCCATTAGGCAATAAAACACTAGCCTGGTTGTGGCCCTCAATAAGGCTGGCTATACCCGCAGTGGTACTTATATTGGCATTTTGTAGGGTCAAGTATATGAAATATCTTTTGTCTTTTAGAATGGTATGGCTTGACCCACTGTCGACAATCAGTATGCTCATATCATCTTTCATTCTACCAAAACAATCAAGTAATATAGCAAAGAAACATAATATCAAATAAATCATGAAAAAAAACTAGAACAACACGAGG